>PVJL010004459.1:0-129135 GCA_004026885.1 Lyroderma lyra | reverse complement strand
TGCTTTGGCAATTCGAGGTCTTTTGTGGTTCCATATAAATCTAATAATTCTTTTATCTATTTCACTAAAGTATGATTGTGGGATTTTGATGGGTATTGCATTAAATCTGTAGATTGCTTTAGGCAGAATGGCCATTTTAACAATGTTAAGTCTTCCTATCCATGAACAGGGGATATTTTTCCTCCTCTTAAAGTCTGTTCCAATTTCTTTCAAAAGTGTCTGATAGTTTTCTGTGTATAAGTCTGTCACATTCTTTGTTAAGTTAATTCCCAGGTATTTCCTTTTTTCTGTTGTGATAGCAAAAGGGATTGACTCCCTCATTTTTTTTTCTGAGGATTCATTTTTTGTATATAGGAATGCTGTTGATTTTTGTACATTAATTTTGTATCTTGTGACTTTACTGTATTCATTTATGGTTTCTAATAGTTTCCTGGTGGAATCTTTGGAATTTCTTATATAAAGGATCATGTCATCTGCAAATAGTGACAATTTGACCTCTTCTTTCCCAGTTTGGATACCTTTTATTCCTTTCCCCTGCCTGATCACTGTGGCTGGAACTTCCATTACTATATTAAACTACAGTGGTAACAGGAGGCATCCCTGTCTTGTTCCTGAATTTAGGGGAATAGGTTTCAGCTTTTCCCCATTCACTATGATGTTAGCCGAGGGCTTGTCATATATGGCCTTTATTATATTCAGATATTTTCCTTCTATACCTATTTTATTTAGTGTTTTGATCATAAATGGATGTTGTACCTTGTTGAAAGCTTTTTCTGCATCAATTGAAATGACCATATGGTCTTTATCTTTCATTTTGTTTATGTGGTATATCACATTGATTGATTTTCATATATTGAACCATCCTTGTGCTCCCGGGATGAATTCCACTTGATCATGATGTATGATCTTTTTGATGCATTGTTGTGTTCTATTTGCTAATATTTTGTTCAGGATTTTTGCATCTGTGTTCATCAGAGATATTGGTCTATAGTTTTCTTTTTTTGTGTTGTCTTTGCCAGGCTTTGGTATTAGAGTAATGTTGGCCTCATAGAACGAGTTAGGAAGTATTGCTTCCTCTTCAATTTTTTGGAAGAGTCTGAGGAGGATAGGTGTTAATTCTTCTTTGAACGCTTGGTAAAACTCATTGGTGAAACCATCTGGTCCAGGGCTTTTGCCTTTAGGGAGATTATGGGTAGTCATTTCAATCTCATTGCTATTGATTGGTCTATTTAGATTACCCAGTTCTTCTTGGTTCAGTCTTGGTAGGCTATAAGTTTCTAGAAACTTGTCCATTTCTTCTAGGTTGTTAAATTTCATAGCATAAAGTCCTTCATAATATTTTCTTATAATCCTTTATATTTCTGTGGTTTCAGTGGTAATTTCTCCCCTTTCAGTTCTAATTTTGGATATTTGTGTCCTTTCCTTTCATCCTTTGATTAGTCTCACCAGGGGTTTGTCAATTTTGTTGACTTTCTCAAAGAACCTGCTCTTCGTTATATTAATTTTTTCTATTGTCCTTCTGTTCTCTAATTGGTTTAGCTCTGCTTTAATTTTTATTATTTCTTTCCTTCTGCTGACTTTGGGTTTTGTCTGCTCTGCTTTTTCTAGTTCTTTAAGATGGGATGCTAAGATGTTTGCTTGTGATTTTTCTTGTTTCTTAAGATAGGCCTGTAATGATATAAATTTCCCTCTTATTACCGCTTTCGCTGTGTCCCAATAATTCTGATACGTTGTATTTTCATTGTCATTAGTTTCTATATATTTTTTAACCTCATCTTTTATTTGTTCTTTTATCCAGTCCTTTTTTAATAAGCTGTTGTTTAATCTCCATGTATATGTGGTTTTTTCTGCTTTCCTTTTACAGTTGATCTCCCATTTCAAAGCTTTGTGGTCTGAGAATACTTGGTATGATTTTGATCTTCTTGAATTTACTAAGGCTACTTTTGTGTCCCAGCATGTGGTCTATTCTTGAGAATGTTACATGGGCACTAGAAAAGAAGGTGTAGTCTCTTTTTGCTGGATGAAGTGTCCTGTAAATATCAATGATGTCCAATTGCTGTAATGTGTCATTTAGAGCTGTTATTTCCTTATTTATTTTCTGTTCGGATGTTCTGTCCACGGCTGTTACGGGTGTTTAAGTCTCCCACTATGATTGTGTATTCATCAGTTTCTCCTTTCAAGTCTGTTAGTAGTTTCTTTGTGTATTTTGGTGCATCCTGGTTGGGAGCATATATGTTGATTATTATCAGCTCTTCTTGTTGTTGCATTGTGCCTTTTATCATCATGTAATGACCATCTTTGTCTTTTACTATCTTTTTTAACTTGAAGTTTATTTCATCAGATATCGGTATGGCCACTACTGCTTTTCTCTGGTTACCATTTGCTTGAAGTATTGTATCCCATCTTTTCACTCTGAGTCTGTGATTGTCCTTCCCGCTGAGGTGTGTTTCCTGGAGACAGCATGTGGATGTGTTCTGTTTTTTAATCCAGTCTGCTACTCTGTGTCTTTTTATTGGTGAGTTCAGTCCATAAATATTTAGAGTGATGATCGATATGTGAGGATTTCCTGTGGCCGTTACTTATTTCTTTCTTTGTTTTTGTTTGTTTGTTTATTTGCTTATTTTTGTTTCTTTCTTGTTGCCCCAACTTTGTTCCATTTTTTCTGATGTTTTGTTTCAGCCCAAAGAGACTCCTTCAGTATTTCCTGGAGTGCTGGCCTCGTGCTGGCAAATTCCCTCAGCTTCTGTTTGTCTGAGAAGGTCTTTATTCCACCTTCATATCTGAAAGTTAATTTTGCTGGATAATTTATTCTTGGCTGGATGTTTCTCTCTTTTAAATTTTTGAATATTGGATTCCACTCTCTCCTGGCTTGTAGAGTTTCTGCTGAGAAACCTGATGCCAGCCTGATGGGTTTTCCTCTAAAGGTTATAGTTCTTTTTTCCTTGGCTGCCTTGAGAATTGTCTCTTTGTCTTTAGTTTTGGACATCTTTAGTACCATGTGTCTTGGAGAAGATCTGTTGGGGTCCAGGTATCTGGGGGACCTGTTTTCTTCTTGAACTTAGGGTTCCAGATCTTTCCATAGGTTTGGATAGTTCTCATCTATGATTTGTTTGAGTATGCTCTCTGTAGATTGCTCTGCCTCCTCTTCTATTCCTATTATCCTAATGTTGTTTTGTCTCATGGAGTCAGATATTTCTTGCAGAGTTCTTTCAATCCTTTTGGTTCTATATTCCCTCTCTTCCTCTTTCTGAGCTGTTTCCATGTTCTGATCTTCAATATCACTAATTCTTTCCTCCATCTGGTTGATCCTGTTTCCTATGGCAGTTATTTCATTTCTCACTTCTTTTATCGTATTATTTATTTCTCGTATTTCCGTCTCAATCTTTCTCATGTTTTGAATTTCTTTGTTAAGTTGTTCTTTTTGTTCACAGAGTTCATTTTTTATGTCGTTTATATCCTTTCTTATATTATCTATCTCAGCTATGGTGTTCTGCCAATAGGTTTTCATTTCTCTCACAGCCTTTAGAATGGCTGCTTTAAATTCTCTGTCACTTAAATCAGACCCTTCCATTTCTAAGAAGCTGTCTTCTGGGTAAATTTCATGTTCTTTCTGAGGAGTTTTAGTTTTTAAGGAATTCATCCTGTCCGTTGAGTTCTTCCTCTTTGACATGAGGGCTTTATGTTCAGTGCCCAGATTATTGCTTTTGTGGTGTCTTGCTGTAGGGTAGACACTAGGTGGCACTGGGGGTCAAGTTTTGGGGGAGAGGGGGTTGTTTGTTTCTTGTTTCTGATCTCCTACTGTGTTTGAAGGCTATGTGCATATATCCTGGGGAGAGGCCAACAAAAGGCACTCCAAGGGCGGCTCTGCCTCCTGCCCTTTGCTGGGGAAGCTGTTCCAAGGCTTGTTTTTGCGGCTCAGGTGAATGCTATCAAATCAGTCTTTCTTCCTATCCCTGATTCAGCATTTGGCTGTCTATGGACTCACACTGCTTTCAGAACTCTGGGGTGCATGAGGAAGTGCACACTGCATAAGTCCAAAGCTGTGGGCCGGGCCTGAGACAGCAGGGTTGCCTTTGCAGCAGACTAGGAACAGGAACTACAGCCCTGTGTAGGTCTCCAGGGGGCCTAGAGCTGGGGTGTCATCTTTCCAGTTCAGAGTCCTCACTCAGCCCTTCTACCACTCAAAAGTTCCAGAGGCTGGCTCCCAAACTCCGTCCCCAGCATGCAGCCCCAAAGTCCAGCTCCCCCATGGTCTCTCCTCTCCCCTGAACTGCGCTGCTGGGATCCTGTTGCAGTCTCTGCTCCCTTCCCTCTCCCCAACTCGCCCCCTTCTCTCCACCCTTCAGGTGTTTACTTGGGATTTGTGGATTTCTCAACCGTCGTTTTGTCACTCAGGGTCCTTTTTCTTGGCTCCTGGACTGCCGTTCAATTGTGTTTTCTGGGAGAGACCTTAGGGACCTCCTCTCCAGTCACCATCTTGCCTTCTTCCCTCCTAAACTTTTCATTATAAAGTTTTTTGATAGTTTCACATATATAGAAAATCATTAAGCATGGCAATATTATTGTCATATATTCCTATTCTTATATTTTTTAGTTTGTTTGTTTGTTTGTTTGTTTGTCTTACAGAGTTGGCTAAGACCTTAGAGAACATATTAAATACCATGTCTATTTCTTGATTTTATAGGTAATGATTCTTATACTTTCCCATTAAATATAATTTTTGCTATAGATTTCAGGTTGACGTGGTTCATAAACTTATAGAAATTCTCTCCTCTTCCTTTTGCTATTTTTCTCATAACTGGATGTTGAATTTTGTTATAGAATTTTTTTTTTGCACCTCTTAAGTTAATCATTTTCTCTACCTTTATACTCTTGATATAGTGCATTATGATGTAGTCAACTTTTATTTTCTAATTTTAAACCACCTTTGTATTGCATCCAATTTGGTTAGGATGCAGTATCATTTTAAAAACTGATGCAATCTAATTGCTATTATTTCATTGAGGATTTTTGCATCTATGTTTATAAACTTACCTGTAATCTCAATTTTCTTATCTGGTATGGTAGGCAGCATTTGAAATGGTATCCTGTTATTCTGCCCCCTGATATTCACACATTTGTGTAACCCTTCCCTTTGATTGTGGACTAGACAGAGTCTCACTTTTAATGAATAGAGTATTGCAGAAGGAATGGGATGCCACTTTCAATATTAGGTTCTAAAAGTATTGAAATTGCATCGTGGTAACTCTCATGTGCACTTGTCTCTCAGATACTGCTGTCTGGGAAAAGCAAGAAGCTACTTGAGGAGGAGCCCTATTGAGAGAGCCACACAGCAAGAGCTCGCTTCAACAACTAGTGCTTCCCTGAGGCCTACCAACCCATGTGAATGCATTTGAAAATGAATAACCCTCCAGGTGAGTCCTGAGTTGACTGCGGCCCCTGCTGACCTCTTGATTGAAGCCTAGAGAGAAATTCTCCAGATAAGCCAGATCCTCCAGTTAAGCAGGTATGAGACTCCAGACTAAGATTTGGGGCAATTTTTTACATCTGGTTTTGAAATTAAATTTATACTTGCATTAAAGAACTTTAATTCCCTCTTTCACTACTCCCTATATTCTCTCTAGTCCGCACTCTCTTGATGAGTTCATAAAATATTAGAACTATTTATTGATTGTCTGATAAAGTACAATACACATTCAAAAATATCTCAGATTTGTGTTTGTGGGAAAAATTTTAATTACTGATTTAATTTTATATTGATTATAAAAACTATTTGGAATTATATCTGTTGAGTCAGTTTTGATAATTTATATTTTTCTAGGAAACTATATAATTTGTCTATTTATTTTTATATTTTAATGCCTACTGTTATTGAAGATATAGCTCTTTATATTTCAATATTTTATTTCTGCTCTATGTTTTTTCTTGATTGCACTTAATTTTATCAATTAGTTTTTTTTAAAGAACTACCTTTTCTGAGTTTTTAAAATTCGATTTTATCTTTGTTTCCTATTGCATTAATTTCTTTTTTCTTATACTTTCTTCTAAATGCTTAAAGCGTATGCTTAGTTTATTTGTTTAGTAACTTTTTATTGGATATAAATACTTTGGACTATAACTTTTCCTCAAACTTTGCTTTACCAGCATCTAACAACTTTGATAAGTAGTATTTTCATTATGATAATTTAATTTTCATTTTGATTCTATCTAGACCCAGTTTATTTAGAATGGCATATGATATGTATATTTATCAAGGTTTATTTTTTTAATCTTGTGAATTTTGATTCATAATAATTACATTGTGTTAAAAAAAATGGTCTGTACAGAATTTTTTTCTTGGGAATTGTTGGCACATATTTTAATGAATATTTATGCTCAATTTCATAACTGATTTGTGCACATTTAAAAATATATGCATTCTCTAATAGTTGGCTGAAGGTTCTATACGTCAATTAGATCACCTATGTGAATTTTTCACATCTTCTATATCTAAGAAATATGTTGCTGCTTGATAAATTACTGAGATATGCATTAATGTGTTCCACCATGATAATGGATTTACCATATTCTCATTGCAATTTTCTGATACTTAAACTATTTTGAAAAATTTTTATTAGGTTCATTAAATGTGTAATAGCTATAGCCTACCAATGAATTAAAAATTTTACCATGATGTGAATACATACTAATTTCTATTATTGTTTCTTGCTTTAGAATCTAGATGGCAATATAAATACCAACCAAAAAAGATATTAAAACATAATTAACAGTTAACATTTTCAGTATATTTTCCATGCTTTTATTTTACATATTTCTCTACTTTTGGGTCTCACTGTATCTCTTGATAATAACACATAATAAAGTGTGTGTGTGTGTGTGTGTGTGTACCCACAGGCATTTATTAGCCTGTTAATGTACACCATTTAAATTGAGAGTTAAATCCATTTATATTTATAGTGACTATTATTTGTTATTATTTATATCATCTTATTTTATAATTTCTATCTGATATGCTATGTTTCTGGGTGTTTTCTCAATTATTGCATACTTTCAAATTAATTTAATTTTAACATTCTGATTCCTAGTTCTCATTTTTACTGGTTTGAAAAGTACACATTTTCTTTCTATTCTTTAAGTATTTATCATTGAAATAATTAACTGCAGTGCTATCTTTACAGTGTCTTCTCTCAATAATTTTGTTCTCTGTTCAATATATATATAAGAATCATAAGCTGCTATAATGCCAATCACATTTTCCTCATTCCACTTACAAGTTACTATTTCAAGAATTTAATGTATTTTAACAACAAAAATTAAATATTACTCAAAAAAATTTTATACATGAAATGGTTATTTAGAAATATGTACCCATTTACTAATACTATTTCTTCTTTTTCTATTGTTAAACTTATTGGGGTGACATTGGTTAGCAAAAATTACATAGGTTCCAGGTGTACAATTCTACAGTGCATCAGCTATGTGTTGCATTGTGTGTTCACCACACAGAGTTAATACTATTTCTTCTTTCTTCTCAGAATGTCTTTCTGGAATCAGTTTCTTATCAGAGTAAATTCTTTCAAAATTACCCACAAAAAGGTTGTCTTGATTGTAAATTACTCATTTTGTATTGCAGCCTTACTTTTGAGAAAAAGCTTTATTTGATATACAATTCTATTTGACTCACATGTGTTACAGTATTTTAAGTACTCCACTGTCTAAATTTTACAAATGACCTTCAGAAGTCAGCGTTTACACTAACAGTTTTTCTTTGTTCTTTGTTTCTGGTTATTTTTAAAGTTTCCCATGTTTTACAGTTTGACTATAAAATTTTTAGTTGTGAATATTTGTTTTTCAATAATTTTATATAAACATTTGTTATTATTTCTTTGACTTACTTATTTTACATTATGTTTATTATCTCCTATGGATCTTGATTTAGAAATATATTTTGAACCTTATCCTTTTACTCTCCATTTTCTTTGATTTCACTGATGCTTTCTTTTTCTTTGTTCAGAGTATTGTTAAATACTTCCCATGAAGTCTTTGTTTCAAATACAGAATTTTGCACTTCTGTATTATATTTGCTTTTATTTTAGAGAATCCATTTTACCTTTGAATTTCTCTCTTTACCAATACTGTCCATCTTTACATGAAATCCTTCAATACAGTGTTTTAATGTATTTGACTGCTAATTCCAAAATTGGTAATTGGTTGATCTGTTTCTTTTTTTTTTTTTTTTTTTTTTTTCCTTTTTATGCATTACATTTTTCTGGTATTTCACATAGCTAGTAACTTGCTCCTTTGTATTTTATGATGGAAATTTTAAATGACACATTGTAGTGATTCTGGATTATTGTCTTCTTTGAAACTGTTGATTTTTGTTCTGGCAGGCAGTTACATTTCTGGCAGATCACCTAGGTTTTAGTTAAGGCTTAGGTTGAACATTGTTAGTGCAACAACCTTTCAGTTTTGCCTTTCATTGTAGAATGTTTCCTTTATTCTTGGGTCATGATTCTTATTTCAAAATACTTTAAAGTTATCTGGTGTCTCAACTAAATTATTAAGTTGTTCACCGGTATTTCTAAACTATTGCTGGACAAGAACTCCTATACCTCTCTGGCATAGTGAAATTATCTGCAAAATCTCCTGTCAGCTACCAGTTCCACAGCACCTGTTCTCTTTCATGCCTTGCAGAGCCTTGCCCTACCTGTACACAGGTTACTATTAAGCCAACACCTTGGTGAAATCTCTATATAGGTTTCTGAAGACCATTTTCTGCAGCTTCATTCTCTAATTCCTTGTCCCTCAAGTTTCAAGAATGTTAGCATCTCCCATGTCTATTCCTTCTCCACTAGCTTTTCCTCCACCATTCCCCACTGTGTCCACTGTGTCCCATCTCCCATGCTATATTTTATTTTTTTAGTTTCCCTTTAGGTAGATAGATGAAGTGAATGTGAAGCTCACCTTTTCAGTGTCCCCTCTCTCCCAGGTCTTAATCCTTTGCTTTCCATTGTCAAATGCCTAGAAGTCCTACAGGCTCTTCTTCAAATATGTCAGATTATATTTTTAAATGTCATTGCTACATTTTATTGTTTAAAATCCACCTTTTATTGTTTTAAACATAAAAAATGTTTTTTAAAACTGTATAATATTGAATACCTTTATATAAAGATATTGTGATTCTGGTCCTTTTGTTTATCATTTTTTTTCCTGAAAATTTGCTGATTTTTCTGGCTCCTGCTAAAAGGTACCTTGTCATTTTTATGTTATGTAATTTTTGTTCATTTTAGTTAAATAGTTCATCTCAATTTTCATTGTGATTCCCATAAAGAGGTACCAACTTATCTACTTTAGCATTTGTTTTCCCGTGATCCTGAGGGTTTACTAAAAAGGGTCTGCTCTAGTTTAAAATGCTCCTTTCATGTTGTCATTGTTGTTGTTCTTATTATTGTTGTTTCCAGTGGGAGGAAGATATACAAATAGTGGGCGTTTAGATCGCGTGCCCAGGTGAAGAAAAGGCAGTGACTTAAAAAATTATATAGGAGTTTTCTTTGTTGTTACCTTTGTTGCTGTTATTGTTTTTGCCTTTTTAGATTTCTCTTTTTACCACCATTCAAAGCTCAGTATAAGACAGTATCTGCTACTACCACAGAAGTTTTCTTCTGACTCACTTTCAGAATCTTGACTTTACATGTGTCAGGGAGGGTCTTTAATATACCTCATCATCCTGAGAGTGGGGATATAGTTTGCTCACAACTACATCCAAAAAACTTAGTCTTTGGAATGTATTTTGTTATCTTCCAAAGATTCACTCCAAAAGTACTAAGAGCTCATCACTATGCTATCTACTCGGATTAATGTCTATAATTAGTTCTTATTTTCTAAGTGATTTCCCTTATTTTTGTAAGCTTCACCAATAGTTAATTCATTAAAAATATGTGTGCATTTCAATACTTTTATATGATTTAAAACTAGATAGTCAGTGGATATCTAGGGACTATATTTCTGAAGAAGGAATTTCCCTAGTTTTCTCTCTTACAAAATCTTACTTAAAACACACAATCCAACTTTGTCTTTTTAAACTCAAACTGAATTTTCTAACAATAGTTACTCATAAACTTTTTAGTGTTCCCAAGATGTTTTGCACATTGCCACTAGTAACCAGTAACATAGTGTAAAAAATATAGTGTATCATCGCAAATAAGTTACATAAGAAAGAAGCATTACTAACCACTAAAAATGTCACATGGTCCACTTGAGGCAACAACTCATTTGTCCAGGTACTAATAAAAGAATAAAAAAAAGAAAGAAAGAAAGAAAAAAGAAAAAAGAAAAAACATAATTAGGATAGTCATTCATGAAGAACAAACATTAAATTTTTCTGCTGTTTATTATAAATCAACTTGATCAAAAACACATTTATGAATTTTGCATTATTATAGATTAGTAGAAAATTTTAAATATAGTTCAAATTTTTTTAATTAATATTTTGAGAGGCAAACTTTTTAAGACTGAATTGTGTTAGAATTTCAAAAAGAATTTAGGAATCTAGCAATATATTGAATAACAAATACTCAAATTAGCCCTAAGAGGAAAAGAATTGTTTTGTCTAATATAATGCCTAAAATTTTGCAGATAATATTTTATAAACTAAAATAAAAGGGCTTTATTAAATATCAAGTCAGTTGGAGAATACCAATAACCAAACCTAAATTTTCAAAATTTTCCTTTTGGTCCGTAGAAAACATAAAAAACAGCAGAGTAGAATCTAAGAGGAAACATCTATTAAACACTTATCAAGAGAATGTCTAATCTCATTAGTACAAAAGGAAAAAAAGTGCTGATCTGAATATTTATTAGCATAATAGCAAATCTGAAGGCATATTCGAGAAGTGTATATTGTAAATATTTCAGTTATAATTATGAAAATATAATCTTTTAAAGAAATTAATTGAAAATAGAAGCATAAAAGTGATTGCATTTATTAAATAGTTTGCTAAATGTTTACATTAAAAACACATTCTATATGTCTTACTCTCTTTTAGCTACACAATCTTTTCTCTGCAGATCACTCTGCATTCCCATAACAACCTATACCTACATTTATCTTCATACTCAAACTGTTGCCTTATAGCTGCAGACCATGACATCCTAAGGCAGGAGCTAAGCGTGGGGGCCATGGGGGCATAGAGTATCTAGGAGACAGAACTGACCCTCTCTGGGAGGTACTGTTCCTCCTTCACTCGGACACCTCACATCACCCTGTGTGGCCCCAGAGGATGAGGCTGGGACCCCTTGGCCCTGTTTGTAACATTTTTGGCTGCCGTGTTTCATCACTTTGCATCTCCTTTCCCATTTTCCCACCGACTGTGACGAGCTGGACAGGGCATCAAACTATTATGTTAATATTTTCTATTTACCTACTTACTAGCTATTTTCTTTGCCAATTATACATTAAGTGAAAGCATGAACTTCACTTCCCTAGCTCATGGTCATAACCTTTTGCCTGTCACAAAAGCTAACATATAATAATGTTCACACCAAAGGTATTACACTAAATTTATTTATGTAGGGGAGGCAACGATGGAAATAAAAAAGCAATCAAATGAGAACAGGCAAAGACTGTTTATTCACACCATGCTCCAGCAAGGTAGTTAAGCACTATTGCTTGTGTTTTGACAGAAACTCAAAGGCAGGCAGATGAGTGGGAAAGTTTTATGGTGGATGAAAAGAAATGGCTTCAGTTGTGCCTTGATTGGATGTTCTTGGCATGAGGAAGCTATAGGCAGACTTATTAGAAGTGGGCCATCCTGTGTGTTTGGGTAGGGGTTCATGTTTGCCTTTCTCTGGTTGGTACTAAATTGGAAGCAGGACAAATATAAGGGAAGCTGTCAGTTATTATTAATCAATTCCTGGTCACTGAGACCTTCCTGGATTGTAGATTGTTGGTCAGTGTCCTATTTTTATATATAATCTAGTCATTGCATGTATATTTAGTCTCTCACAAATATCAAATTAAGAATATAAAATGTTTAATGGCTATTGCCTTAACTTAATACTTTACACAAAAAAAGCAGTCTTTTAATTTTATGGAAAAACACAGAGCTGTATAAAAAGAAAGCATGAAGTCCTTCAGTGTCAATATATAATCTAACTTAAGCTGCAATACATAAACGATTTTAAAATTCTATTTTTGACATTTATATCATGAACCTTCAAAAACTATTATAAGTAGACTGGAATAGATAACTGAATGTTTCAGATATGAAAGTGAAAGTAGAAGCTGTAATTGAAGTGGGAAAAGATGTTGGATGGGCATTCGTCTGTGCTAAACCAAATATTAAAACATACAGATAAACCCTGATGTGGAATACATCAATGATTAGGAATCATTGGCAAGTAGCTCAAATGATTTTGTCAGATTCTAGGACAGCAAGAAAAGCTGGTTTAGCATAGCTTGTCCTGAGGACCAAGCCGTAGAGGTTAGTGTGGAAAATACTAGTTCTATTACTCCACTAATGTTTAGAGACTACTGAGCACAAACAACCCCTTAATAGAAGTCTATATTTGGTTTGTGTGTCACAGATAATTATAATAATTAGCATGTAAATTGTATTAAAATACAAAGTCTTCCACCTAAGAAAAGGCAGATGTAATAACCACAGAATTATGATCACAGATTTAACATTAGACTAGAAAAACCTTCCTCATTGATAACTCATAGTTCTTGTAGTATTAATATAGATGCATCATGGCAGGAAATCAAAAAGTGAGTTAATTCTAAAAGTACAAAAAATGGCAAATTTTATAATATTTAATTTTATCTAATTTTTAGAGAAAATTGTTAGAAACAAACAACTTTTCCTTGATTATATAGTTTATAACTTCTTTTTCCTCTAATGAAAATCCAAAATCCATTTGGCAAACCAGAAATAAAATAGAAAAATTTTGTTTTCCATGCATTCTACTTACCTTGATTTCCTTTCCTTTGAGATGTGCCCTTACAGCTGTGTGCACAGAAAATACAAGTCTTCTCAGACTCTCCAGGCATAGACGTATCCTTTTGAAATACTCTTCTGTGCAGCTCTGAATCATACATCTTTTTCCTAAGACTCTCCCCTACCAAAATACACACAATGCCTGACATAGCCAGCCTCTCAGAGCACATGTGTTTTGTTAATATTGATCAAGTTCAGTAAGTAAATATTTTTAGGAACAAACATATTCAAGATGTTGGTGTTGTAATAAAACAAACACAATTCTTGCCATCCTGAAATGTGATAAAGTCATTTGAGCTACTTATCAATGAATCATAATAAACCAATACGTTGCATGTCAGAGTTTATCTGTAAACTTGTAATTAGCCTAATATTTATTGACTTCATACCATGCGCCAGCCACTTTAATAGATACACTGAAAAATTATCTCATTTATTGTTTGTATCTGGAGGAAGAGTAATCTCCATTTAGCAGATAATAAAACTGAGGGTCTGCAGGTTAATTGCTTTGTTAAAGGTCGCCCAGGCAGTAAGCAGTATAACTGTTACTCAGTCCGGTTATTTTCTAGTCTTCTGCTACTAAAGCCAACATTCTTATGCCCTCTCTTCTGGCCTGTGCTATAACACAGGAAAGCGAGGTAGCTGATGAAGCTCAAACATGGCCTGGAAGGAAAATGTATTAAGAATTGAACAATACTTTCTTCCATCCTCCCATAAATTCCATTCCTCTCCAGATACATGGTTAAAATTTTAAATATCATATATGTTGACTTTGCTTTTACTTATGTGACACTAAACCCAAAAAGTATATAAATCTTTCTCAAATTCCAAAGGTAAGATACATACAGACTCAAAACTAGGACTCTGCTCTCCTGTCACAGACACTTTGTTGTGAATGCCACAAAGCTACACTGAAATCACACCTCTGGTGGGAAGATTCTCATTTTAGCTGGAAGTGTGCTTGTGTCATTGTAAACTCTCATTTGTTAATGTAATGGCTTCTAAATTAACATAAGTGTGACTGACAGAGGTGTTAGGCCCAGGAACAATTCAAGTGCCTTGGTATATACTTTAAATGCTTGTTTATACAGTTAATAATAACCATTTAAGTGTTTAAAGAAACTCAACTTGGAGAATTCTTGAAAAAGCAGGAGGAAGCCTGAAAACTGAGCACAGTGACTACAAACGAAGATTTTGCTTCGATCTTTTCCATGTAACATACTTTACATAATGCAAGAGGTAAGTGTTCTTATGCCAAGAGAAAAATGAGACAGGAAGCTTTTAGCTCAGAATTAATCAAAAGGTTCCTTAATATTCAATAAAATCTGTCCCTCTTTTGTTATATGTAGTATTTTAATAAGGAATTAATGATCAAAATTAAATTATTTTAAGGGTGGTTAACCAGAGGCCGTTAAGAGTAAATTTGCTCCTGGTAGAAGGATAGTATAATAAATGCAAATCTATGTTCCTTGCCTTAGTGTCATTCCAAAAGGGGATTGAATTTTTCATGACTAGATTCTAATGCCCTATCCATTGAGAATCATTATAAATTATATTATTATTTTCTATAGTACCATATACTCACTATGTGTATGTGATGCCAAAAATAGTTTTAAAATGTGGGAAGTTTAACTGACTTTTTAGTGTAGGTATTTCAAACAGCAAGTAGGAATTGCATTTTATTCCTTGGTTTGACTATACAGGTCAGTGACACCATCTTTGCCACTTGATACACAACATAAGATATTCAACACTTGAAAAATAAAGTTCTGTGCAAAATAGATATCAATAAAAGTATATCTTATAAATACATATTTCATGATGTCTTTTTTCTAGTATAATATTACTGAGTATATTTGCTAATGCCCACAGTATGTGACATGAACTTGCTGTAAAATAATACAGTTTGTTATCATTTTGTAACTACTGAGTAAGTTAGTGTTACTTAGTATAGTAATATTAATAGCATATAATCAAAGCTATTTGTAGAAATTAGGAATGCATTTACAAATAATAGATACACACATGCACATGCACACACACACAAACATACATACATACACACACAACTTCATTTAAACAAATTGATAGGGTTTATTTCCCTTTCATTTAATGATAAATTCAGAGAAATGCAGTAGAAGGTGGGCTTAATGGTGTTATATCTTCGGTGTCTGAGGTATCTTCTGCTGTTTTTATTGAAACAGATTGAGAATATAAATGTCTGAAGATGGTTCTCCACTTCCAGTATCAACCCCCATTTGAGGAAAAGTAAAAAGGAAAGGAGAAGTGATAGCAAAAGATCACAGGACAGTAGATGGCCTATTATTAAAGAGGTTTTTCTAAAACCCCATCTAGTGAATAACATCTCTTTACCAAAAACTGCTAAGTAAGTCACATGGCTTTTAGTGGGCAACTCACTAAAATTCAGATTAGGTCTTTAAAGAAGACAGAATAGACATTGAGTAGGTAATTACCAATCTCTGCCACAGTATTTTATTACTCTGCTGCACAATGGCATAAATACATAATATATCCAAAATAAACCAGTCTGAATAAAAAATAAGTCAGAGTATACATTCTTTTTATCTGTCGCAAAAGAAATGGCATATAGTTATTAACTAACTAAACTTTGTTTATTAAATAGTGAAACATAAATGATGCATACTGTCTTATGAGTAGATATTAAAGTTTTAGGGAATGAAGAAACACATATGATCATGAATATATGTACATGACACACAAAATATTTTAGGTTCTATATTGTATTTAGAATTAAAACGGAATAGCACTTGAACTCAGTAAGTTTACATAATATTACCCACATTGTGCTTAAGAAATACACTTAGCTATGCTATAATACTGCAGTGATAAACTCCTAAAGCATTTTGGAAATGAGAAGGTTTGGTAAGGAAATCTCTGCTTATCAACTGGACCAAGTAGATAATGAGAAAAATGGATCTTTTAAACAGAAAACACAAAATACTAAACAAATTTCACTTGGCTAAAGAGAGGGTATCTCTTGACCTACACTAACATCAAGATGATGAAGATAATGACTTCTCATAGGTTTAGGGGAGATCCTCTATATCAATGATTATAAGGGAATACCAAAAGAGGTTTAAAACCTTTAATTAATGGCAATTTTTTAACCATGACAAGCAATACCATAGATGATTTCATGTTTAATTGATCGATGACGGATCATTACAGTGAACACTCTTCTGAAAGCAAATCAATTAACAGCTGCCTCACATTTGGAAATGTCAGCAGATCTCTAGTAGACTTAACCCAGTCAAAAATATCTCTAGGTGACTTCAATAACACAAATATACCTCTCAGGCAAAAATCAACCTAATCTTTCTTCAGCAGACAACACAATTCCAGAATAAACACTACTGGGTTCTGAAGCAAACCTTTTCCAAGGTGTATCAGAAGTTTTTCTTTTCTGTCTTGTCTTAGTTCCATTTTTGGCCAAAGTTGCCTAGAGATCATTAGAGGAGTCCAGAACTTGTCTACTGTTGTTTATTTTTCTTGAAGAATAGTTTCATTTGCAGAGGTCTAATCTTCAGGTTCAAATGTCATTCAGCATGACCTAACCATGTTTTTGTCTTTGAAGCCTCTGTCTGAATCCTTTATATGGACAGTAAATTCAGAGAAGCATTTTAGTCTCTGAACAACAGACAATGTATGTTGCTGAGAAAAAACAAGTATAACTACAGATGATAGATTCAATCATGATTCCTTATTGTCTGAATGTTAATTCTGTCAGCTAATTTTTAATTTAGAATTTTTGCATCGATAGTCAAAACTAAGATTGGTCTATAGTTTTTCTTTTGGGGCTCCATTCATCAGGCTTAAGTACAGTTACATAATAATAATCTGGGACAATTTGTGTAGCAATGTTATTTTCTGGTCATTTAAGTGTTGTGAAACGTCCGTCCTCAATGAAAACAACTGAGCTTGGTACTATTTTTGTGCAGTATACATTTAATTATATTCTTTAATTATTTTACAGAGTTTTTCTGTTTAATATTTACTTCAACTCTCATCAAGTTTGATTCATGTATCTTATTCAAAATGATCTATTTTCAAATTTTTGTCAACACATTTGTGTAAAATATCTAATTTTCCTTAATTTCCTTTTGCAATAATTAATTTTCCTCTGTAACTTTTCATTTGGGGCATTTTCCAACTTTTCTTTGTTTATATTTGCCTATTTTATTATTTTTAAAAGCATTTCAATTTATTAACAGATTGTAATACTTTTATTTATTCTGCCTCATTTCTTTTATCTCTATTACAGCTTATCTTGTCCTTCCTTCATATTTACTTTGTGCCTTTTCTATTTTGTCAGTAATTAGTTTATACCTACATTCTTAATTTTCATTGATAAAGTAATAAAGCATTTTTTTCTTTTGTCTACTGCTTTAAATGTATCCCTTTGGTATGAAATGTTGTTTTATTAAGTTTACAAGTTCTACAATTTTTGTTTGCCTTTTCACCTTAATCCAGAATTTTTTAATAAAAAGCTTTCAAATTTGTAGGTAAAAAGGGCCTTTATAAAATTTTATTTTATTAATTTCTTGTCTTGTATTTTTATCACTGTTTATCACTTTTTTATAGCATGGAACTTATTAATGTTGTTTCAAAATGTAATGTGTAGGTGATTTTTAAATCACTTTTCTATGTATGTTAGAGCAGAAAAGATATTCTCTTACAGAGTATAATGTTTAAGGTATCACCTTAAAATCTACCTAGAAGTTATACTGTTGGTAACTTAGGTCTCATTGTTTGGTTCATGTGACCTGAATTAATTGTGAGTTACTTAGGTCTCCTATTAGTGTGTTTCTGTTTATTTACCTTGAATCTTCTACAGTTTCTGTTTAAGAATATTGTTGTAACATTTGGGGTACAAATATTCAAAATTCTAATATGTGATTGTGAATTGGGACCATCAGAATCTCAAATTGTCATATTTGATATATTGAATCCTTTTTTATCCTAAATTCCCATGTCATATCTGGAATGCAACCTTTACTTTCTTGATGTTTAAACTGTTTTCTAGTATGTGATTGCTGTTTTATTTTTAGACTTCATGAGTCCTTTGATTTTAAGCAGTTCTTCTGTGTATAATACAGAGCTAATTTTGTTTATGAGCCAATTTGAAAATCTTTTCATAAATGAGTTAAATCCACTTATATTTATTTATATGATTTATATATTTTGTTTCAACTCAGCATGGTATTTGCTATATTTATTGTATAAGTCTGTAAATGCTGTTTGTTCCCTTCTTTATGTGGTCTAACTCTTTAGTTTCCTTTTTAATTCCATTTTTATGTGTAGAATGATTTTATTATTATGTATTGTTTATTTTACATTTTTTTGTTTCACTGTGTCCTTTTTCAACGTGTTTTAATTGTGCATATTGTAGACTCTCTTTACCCTATACTATATGTATAAATGTCTTTTTTTTTACCTTTATACTTCCCTGTATTTCATCTTTGCACTCTTATTTTTCAAGCATCTCCTCAGTGCCTTTCATTAAATTTGAAGTGAGTATATTCTCCCTCTGTTGGTTTGTAATTTAGTCTTCCCTTTTAAGATGTGTCTTTGTTAAATATTTTTACTTGAGTTTGGGTAATTATTGGTTTATATTTGCTTTGGTTTTTAAACAATTTTGTCCTGAGTTTTTGAATTCCTGATTTAAAACATTATATATATTTGAAAATTATTGTTAAAGGATACAGAAGGTACCAAAAAATGCATACACATTTTAAGAAAGGAATAAAACTGTATTAAAATTATAATACTCAATATATACTGATAACAAAAGATGACTACCAGTCACATTTGGCTTCTGCAATTACAAGAGGTGATCAAAGTGGTTATCATCAGCATCCAGATACTTTTGATTACAGCGAACTACTGCTTGAGCAACATTAACCAAAGTGTCCCCTTGTATCGCTGTGCATGCCGTTTCAATGTCTTTCCGAAGTACTGCCAGTGTGGCCGGTTTTCTACCGTACACCACATCCTTTAAGGCAGCGGTTCTCGACCTGTGGGTCGCAAGCCCTTTGGGGGTCAAACAACCCTTTCACAGGGGTCGCCTAAGACCATCAGAAAACACATATCAGATATTTACATTACGATTCATAACAGTAGCAACATTACAGTGATGAAGTATCAATGAAAATAATTTTATGGGGGTCACCACAACATGAGGAACTGTATTAAAGGGTCGTGGCATTAGGAAGGTTGAGAACCACTGCTTTAAGGTCTCCCATAGGTAGAAAGAAGTCAAGAGATGTTAAGTCAGGAGAATGTGGGGAAACCTCAAAGAATCCTCGAATTTCAAATACCACTTCAAAATGGTCTTCAACTCCTCAAAAGACAACCGTGCTTCTGCCATTTTCTTTGACTGTCCTGCCTGTCACATGCTGATATTAGCATTCATTTGATTAATGCCATCTTTTAAGCAAACGCCATACTACACATTGCTACTGTAATTCAATTCAGCTTCAAAAAGTAGTGCATAGATAACATCTACAATGTTCATCACAATGCTGTTCACAGTGGCCAAAACATGGAAACAACCAAAGTGCCCTGCGACAGGTGACGGGATAAAGAAGCTGTGGTACATATACACAATGGAATGTTACTCAGCTGTAAGAAAAGATGAAATATTGCCATTTGCAACAAAATGGATGGACCTGGAGATCATCATGCTTAATGAAATAAGCCAGACAGAAAAAACAAGAAACTGTATGACTTCACTCATATGCGGAATATAAAACTGAAAGCAACAAAGAGAAAAGAAATGAACAAACAAATAACCCATGGACACAATCAATAGTTTAATGTTTATTTGGGGATGAGTGGGTTAGGGAGGGGAGAAAGGGGAGGGAGTGGAAGAGGAGGGGGGAAGCTAAATATAAGGTGATGGAAAGAGAAGTCACATTAGGTGTTGAACTTACTATACATCAAGTTGACAATGCACTGTAGAATTGTATGCCTGAAACCTATGTAATCCTTGCTAACAGATGTCACCCCATGAGTCTAACAATTAAAAAAAAATGTGTATACATTTTTTAGCATCTCCGGTATTTTAAGCAAATTTGAATATTGCAGTTTCCTTCCATCTTGTATTTGTGATTGGTGAGAGAATTTTCATAATTTACAATATTTTTATTGAAGTTCTCAAGATTTTTTTCCTCTGAAGCATTATATGGATATTATCTTCCACTTTCTATTCACTTCCTGATTTTTTCCCCCTGGACCAGAAATGACATTTGTGTGTAGTCATAGGGGATAGAAATCCAAATAAGTTTCTTAGTTCAAGACTGCCCACTTCCATTGTCTGTGTAAAATGCAATTTATTTCTGGTACTCTTTTATTTGAGGGAGGAGAAGTTGAACAACAGCCCCTCAAACATGTCCATGTTGTAATTTCCAGAACCTGTATTATTTTATACAGAATAAAGAACTTTTGAAGTTAAATTAAGTACCTTGAGATGGGGAGATTATGCTGGGTTATGAGTAGACCTAATAGTAATCACAATGGTCTTTATAAGAAAAACCCAGGAGGAATCAGAGATAGAAATAAATGAGATGATGAAAGCATATATTTGATGAGATTTGATAATGGAGGCAAGGTTCACAAGCTAAGGGCACAGGCAGTCACTAAAAGCTTAAAAAAGCAAGAAACTAGTTTGGTTTTTTTACTAGAACCTCCAGAAAAAAATCATTCCTTTGACACCTTAGGATAATACCTTGACTTTAGACTAGTGAAAGTTATTTCAGACTTTTGACCTTTAAAGACATAAAAGATTTGCACTGTTATAAAATCCAGTGAGTATGGTAATTTGTTACGGCATCAGTATAATGAGAAACTAATAAAGGGGGTAGTCTACAAATATGTAATTTGCTTGTGTTTCAATAGGATCATTCATTTCTTTTTTGCTTTCTTTCTATTTAACATCAAATTGCCTAGGGATGATTCTTCTAAGACATCCCCCTATTCCACAGAAGTGGTATCTTCCCAGTACCATTCCCTTGGGGCCCCAAACCTTTCAACTTTATTCTTTCTAATTCCTTTTGATTCTGATCTATCAAATGTCAGTTTTGTTCTCAATATTTAGGGTGAGATTTTTTTTTTTCCTCAGGGTAATTATACCCCTGTCCTATGACACCAAGGTAGGTGATTTGGAGCTGTTTCTGTGGATTGAAGTGTTCATTTTTCACATCTATAGTCAATTTGAAGTTCATGGCATTCTCCAACTCGTAGAGTTATACTGAAGATATGTTATGCTTGCTTTGGTGGAGGATGAATGGAGAGATTTAAATTTACATTGCTATCATTATTCTGTGATAAACTACAAATCTAGACAGTATTTACTGACTTCTTAATATGAATGATGAAGGTTTTGCTATCTTTAACAAATGCTACTTTTAAATGAGATTTTGCAATATGTGTTATTTTTTCATGGGTAATTTCTAATTGTAAATTATATTCTTGAACCTCCATCAATGTATAAAAAGTTATTTTGCTCTATGCTTCATCAAATAAGAATATTAGTAACCAGGGGTTCCCTGGTGGTGTAGTGACTAGGCTTTGGCGCTCTCAACGCCATGGCCTGGGTTCAATTCCGAGCCAGGGAACCACCAAAAAAAAAAAAAGAATATTAGTAACCAACACTACTTTTTTCTTCTTTCTCACTACCCACATTCTCTCAGTTACACATCTGCCTCCACTTTTACATTTTCATGGTGGTAATCATTTACCTTCTGTTCTCCAACAAAATTTAGCTCCCAGTAAAATTTACATTTATATCATTATAAGTTTATGAATCTTATTTTGTATGCAGTAAAGTGATGTGAGTTAGCCATTGGACAAATGTAATACTGGCCCTCTAAAAAGTCATTGCACCTAACATCAAGGTCAAATGGAAATTTGTTATTCTCTATAAGTGATGGAACATTTTGGAAAATTAGTTCTGGTAACATAGTTGTCCTAAATCTTTTTATTATTATTATTATTATATTTTCATCTTTTCTTCATCTCTTACATATTGTTTTTTCTCTGTCATGAATTAATCTTATAGCTTTTTTTATAATTCATTTATTATTTATGATAGTCTTATTATACCAATGGTACAGATGAGGAAATTGAGAGACAAAACTATTAATGAATGTAACATAAGTTACAGGTGATGATGACCTTAAGTCAACTCTGCTGTCCTAACTCTAAATTATACTCCCCTTCACCTTTTATACCAACCTCTTCCCAGAAAGCTCAATCTTAGAGTTCCCACTCCTGCTGTTTCCATTTGCAATGTTCACAGTAGACTTGGGCTGACATCGCCATTTTGTAACTCCCTTGCCTCCCTTATCCTGTTCTTCTGGATTAGATCCAGAGCTAATACTGAACCAGAGCTACAGTATTCCTGCTGGCATCCAAGCTGACTGGTTTGTGCATGAGTTTTATAAAATACCTTTGATTTGTTTCCTAGTATTCTTGGAAGATAGCCCAAAGTATTTTCCTAAGGAAGAATACACGTGAGGTGAAAGTACTAAGTCCACAATGTTTTAAGAATATCTTTATGATATCCTAGGAATTGGTTGATAGATTATTCTGGTGTGAATTGTAGGCAAAAATTTCTTTTTTATTATGATATTTTAACATATTGCTATAGTGTCAAGAAATCAGTTTCATGTCGTACTTATATTTAAATCTGCTAAAACAACCATTTGTTTTTCTTAAATATCTCAATATGATAAAAACAACACAAAAAGACATTTTTATACTAATAGAAAGCCTAAATTCTTTGTATGGATCCAAGTAAGATTAACGTAGTTGATTAACTTATTTTTCTACAATTGTCTATATATTAAGTGAACAATAAAATGTTTTGCAATTTAAGATCCTTTTTCCATTTGTCTAATAAGTTAATAACAGTCTGATTTTACTTGCTCTTGAGGTTATAAACTTGAAGTGCCTGTATCTTACCAGCATAATATTTTATTAGCAATGCTTATCAAATATGTTTTGAACTATTATTTTAACCCAAGTAAGATAATTGTATTCAGCAAATAATTTATGTTTTCTTTGTCTTCAAATATCTAGTGTCTCCAATGTGAAGACATATAACAGTCTGTATTTTGTTTTCTTCCAGAGAATTTGTTTAGCTTCAATTAAAGTAGCTTTATTTTATTGGTTTCTTTGTGGAAGATTTTAGAATCTCTTTTTATTCTTGGTGTTGTGAAATTTCACAGTGATAGAATTAAATGCAGGTATGTATTCTGTGGTTATGCTGAGCACTAACTAGATTTTAAAATTTGATTATGTACCTTCTACTTTGAAAAATCCTCTTTTTTAGTTACCTACCCTCCAATTTTAAAGAAAATTAGATTATTGTAATAATGGCACCCATGGGTTAGCCCATCAAATCTTTTATCTCATTATTTACCACAGTGTTTTAATTTTTGCTCTATGTTCTGAGATATTTATAAAACATATTTTACTGTCTTATTTTGATTTATTTTTCAACTTGGCAATCTTATTTTCGATTTGGAAAAGCTTTTATCTCTTTCTTGAATGTGTCTTTTTAAAAAAATATAACAGTCTTTTCCCATACTTATGAACATAATTCTTCTTGCCTTCCTTAGAATATATTCATTTAACTCTGTTTAAAATAACTATTTTTTCAATTCCTTGGAGGGTTTCTTCTGGAGTTTGTTCTTTTATTTGTTTATTACCATCCTCTTTTATGTTTTTGCTTTTATATGCCTGCATATCCTCAATTTTTTATTATGAAAGACTGGCTTATTGGTGGGTATACAGGAATCACTTTCTTTAATGTTATTATATCTACCTGATTGGAATTCTGAATATATGGTATGAGAAAGGCAAAGCATGCTAACTCACCATTTAGAATAAGCTTCCTTCATTATGGTAATTTCCATTCCTCCACATTTACATTAAATGTGTTTTGTTGGTTTGATTTCTTTTTTAATTTACCCAGGTTCCTGAAATATTTTTCTCTTTGGATAGTTTCCCCTCCCAATTATTTATTGTGTTTTACTTTACTCAAAGCACCAACATACTCATTTACATTAAAAGTTTTACCTTCCTTCAACTGGTTTTAATATTCTGATGCATATCTCTTTTTTTTTTGCCAACTTGCATCTTCTGCATCCACCAAGCAAAGAGTATCTTTGGAGTTCCAAAGTCATGCTTTTTTCTACCTACACCACCGATTTGTTGCCATATTTTTTTTCTACATTACCTCAAATGTTCCCATTGTTATTATTTCTTACAGAAGTATGTTAAAATGTTTCACCCACTGTTGAATTGCCTACCAAATTACCCCTTCTCTTTGTGAAACCTGTTTGATTCATTTTTATGTTTCAAAATCTTATTTTAGTAGAATTAGAAAAAAAAAACTGAAGCTGAACAAATGTGCCAAGTTTTTCATTTTGATGTTAAATGTGCTTTTTGAAATTGTATGGCTACAAGTTATTTATTTATCTCCTTGGTCCACAATGATGCAAAAAAGTAATAAATGAGTATTTGGGGAAAATTTTAATTAACATATATGCAATGAAGAGGTATAACTTGAATTCCTTTCCCAATAAATAGATTTATATAACTTCTGCTCTGATCATGATGCTGTCATTTCAGACATTATATCGCATAGCAGAAGACTTTGCCTTGAACCAATATCACCTTCTAAAATCCCCAGCAAATTTCTACATACATAACTTGCAGTTCCAAGATCCATATACATTTTCTCTCCTAAAGGGCCACTGCAAGATTTTAACACATTGATGCTGGCATTAGGCACTCCCAGCAAATTACCATTAATGACCCTCAGGACATAAAATGAAAATCTGTATGTTACAAATGCAAGCAGTTTCAAAATAAGTCTCTTATTTCCAAATATTTCCTAAAAATTCTGGAGCATCCCCTGCAAAATACATCTGCTACTTCTCTATCACTAACATCATTGCTTATCTTCTATTAATAATTCCTCATCCCCCTCCCCAACAATGTTATTATACCCAGGAGAAAAACATTCAAATCACAATGTATCAATTTGAAATTTTATAGTTTCAAATAGATATGCAGAGATACATTTAATTCACTAGTACTTTGCAAGAGAGGATTTAACAATTGGGATAATATAATAAATAGAAGGTTAAGTGTATTTACTTTGTTTCAGAGGGAAATTCCAGTTAGAAAGCACCTTTAAAATAAACTTTTACAGTAAGAGAGAATGAATAACCTACTTCATTTGGCTTCCAAAGACCCGAAAGGGATAAATCACTCACTTTTTAAATGTGAAGGGGTGCTCCATTTGCATTGATTATAAGATTTAATGATAGTGTTGGTTAAGCCCTTGTGTACCATAGAAATGTTATGAAGGAAAATTGCTCTGGGTAAATTTTCTGGTAGTATTCTTTAGTTTTGCTGTAGTTTATTCTCCATCCATATTTGTACCATATTTGAGTACTGCTGAGAAATCCCTGGAATGACACTGTTATTTTCATTATAATGGAATAAATTTCTTTCTTCATAATAAAAAATATATACAAACAATTGAAATGTTCAAATTATTATAGTACTGTAAAATGCATACATCAAAACCAAATGGCATACATAATGTCTTTCCTGGAGGATCTGTACTTTTCCTAAATAGTACATCATTATAAAAACTATCCATTTCAAAGTAAAAAACAAAATATTTAGACTATCACTGAAATATAAGTGCTGTCAGAAACTCATTACATAACAGAAGTACTTTATCATACCCTCAAATGAATAAATAAACCCAGAAATCATTACATATTTAGAAGTAGTATGTATACATTTATCAAAATATTCAAATATACATTCATATTGCAGCATTTTTTCACAAAAAGATGGTTCTTTGAATAGAGTATTCTACAAGTCGATTACTTAATTTGCCAATGTATCATGCATCTAGATTATAAATCCTCAAGCATAATATTTGTTGAAGTAAAAAGTTTTAGCTCCAACTTTAAAAATTGAGTAATCTTGATCTATTCTCGTAGATGTTCCCTCTAAGCAATATTTTTAGTAAAAATTTAGTATCTTGACCTATTCTCATAGATGCTCCCTCTAAGCAATATTTTCCCATATTAAGAGATAAAATACCTTAATCTAAAAATTTATTCTAGTACTTTTGTGCACTGAAATAAAGAGGATATGTTCTAGACTAAATCATAACTTCTAAAGAACATTTAACTAAAGAATTTCAATTCTACTTTACACATAGAATTTTTAAATAGAAAGAAAAGCTTTGTGTTTCACATACATATAAATTTACCTTAAAATACTTGAATTGATATATATTGACATATAATGTTATATTAGTTTCAGTTGTATGACATAATGATTTGATATTTGTATATATTGTAAAATGATCACCACAATAAGACTAGTTAACATCCATCATCACACAGAGTTACCCTTTTATTCGTGTGGTGAGAACTTTTAAGATTTACTTTCAAATATTTAATATGGGATCGTTAACTAATGTCATTATGCTCTAAATTACATCCTCATTGGAAATTTACAACTAGAAGTTTGTACATTTTGACCCCTTTCATTCATTTTGCACACCCTCACCACTCCCCACCTCTGACAACCACAAATCTGTTAGAATTGTTTTGTTTGAATTCCAATATATAAATGGGATCATATGGTATGTTTGATCTTTCTCTGTCTGACTTATTTCACTTACCATAATGCTCTCAGTTTTCAAATATGCTGTCTCAAATTAGCTTTTTTATGACTGTTTGATATTCCACTGTGTTTATATAGCACATTTGCTTATTTATTCATCTATCGATTGTCATTTATTGTCTGTTGTAAATACGGCTGCAGTGCATATGGGGGTGCACATAACTTCAAATTATTGTTTTCTTTCATTCAGAAAAATACCCAGAAATGGACTTGCTAGAGTCTCATATTCTTAATGTTTTGAGGAACTTCCTTATCATTTTCATAGTGGTAGCACTGATTTACATTCCAAATAACAATGCACAAGCATTTTCCTTTCCCACATCTTCTCGAAACTTGTTGTCTGTTGTCTTTTTAATAATAGTATTCTAACATGTGCGAAGTGGTATCTCATTGTGGTTTTAATTTTATTTCCCTGGTGATTAGTGAAGTTGTGCACCTTTTTAGGTACCTATTGTCCATCTGTATGTCTTTTTTGGGAAAATGTCTCTTCAAATTCTCTACTCCATTTTAATCAGGTTGTAAGTTTTTCCTTTTGAGTTGTAGGAGATGATTATATAGGGTGGCCCAAAAGTAGGCATATAGTTGAATCAATGAAATTCATCACAACAGACTGAAATTTGTGTCATACTCTGTGTCACAGTGTACCGGACAGGTTCAAGGAACATTGCAAGATTGACAGAAGACACTACGAGCACTTGCAAAGTTAAACAGTGTTTAAAAATGTAAATGCAATAAAATAGAATAAAATGTGAATAAATTATACTGTATACTCACTTTTGAGCTACCCTGTATGTTTTGGATATAATCACCTCATAAGATATATGATTTGCAGATTATTTCTTCCATACTTGGTAGGTTGCCTCTTCATTTTGTTGGTTTCCTTTGCTGTGCAGAAGCTTTTTTGTTTGATGTAGTCCCATTTGTGGTCTCTTTTTGTTGTTGCCTTTGCTTTTGATGTCAGTTTAAGAAAAAACATTGTCAAGGTATTTAATGTGTATGTTTTCTTCCAGGAGTTTTATGGTTTCAAGTGTAACATAGAAGTTTTTAATTCATTTTGAGTTAATTTTTGTGTATAGTGTAAAATAGCGATCTAGTTTTATTTTTTTGTATGTTGCTGTCCAGTTTTCCCAACGCCATTTATTGAAGATACCGTCCTTTCCTCCATTGTATGTTTCTGGCTCCTTCATCCTAAATTGATAATATATTCATGGTTTTTGTTTGATCATTATACTTTTCAATGGACCTGTGTGTTTGCTTTTATGTCAATACCATGTTTTGATTACTACAGTTGAACAGAAATGTAGTTGGAGCCAGAAAACACGATGCCTCCAGATTTATTTTTATTTCTTGAAATGGCTTTAGCTATTTGGGGCCTTTTGTGGTTCCATATACATTTTAGAATACTGTGTTATATTTCTTGGAAAAATGACATTCAATTTTGATACCAATAGCATTGAATCTATCGATGGCTTTGGGTAGTATGCTCATTATAACAATATTAATTCTTTCAATCCATGAGCATGGATATCTTTTCATTTATTTGTGCCTGCTTCCATTTCTTTCACCAGTATCTTTGTTTAGTATATAGGTCTTTTACCTCTTTGCTTAAATTTATTTCTAGGTACTTTATTCTTTTTCATGCAATTGTATATGATGATGTTTTCTTAATTTTTCTTTCTGATAGTTTGTTATTAGTGTGCAGAAACAAGTGGTTTAAGTAAATTAACTTTGTATTCTGCAACTTTGCTGATTTTTTTTATTTCTTTATGATTCAATCTTGGTGAGTTGTATGTTCTAACAGTTTTTTATGATTTTTTAAAAATATATAATATTGTGTTATCTGCAAAGAGTGACAGTTTTACTTATCTCTTCCAATTTGGAGTCCTTTTGTTTCTTTTTCTTGTCTAATTGCCCTGGCTAGAACTTCTAATATTATGTTGAAGGAAGGAGTTGAGAGTGGTCATTCTTGTCTTGTTCTTTATCTGTTCAGTACAATGTTAGCTGTAGGACTGCCATGTATGGCCTCTATTATGTAGAGGTATGTTCCCTCTGTACCTACTTTGTTGGAAGTTTTTATCATAAATGGATGTTGAATATTGTCAAATGCTTTTTCAGCATCTATTGAGATAATCGTGATTTTTATTCATTTGATTAATATGATGAATTATATTGATAAATTATTTCGGATTAAACCATCCTTTTATCACTGAAATATATCTCAGTTGACCATGGTGTATATTTTAAATGTAATTTTTAAATCAATTTGCTAGTATTTTCTAAAGCATTTTAAAATGAATATACATCAGGAATATTAGCCTTTAATTTTCTTTTCTTTTAATGTCATTGTCTGATTTTGGTATCAGGTTAATGCTAGATTTGTAAAATGTGATTTGAAGTGTTTCCTCTTCTATTTTTTGAAAGAGTGTGAGAAAGTTTGCCATTAATTCTTATTTAAATATTTGGTAGAATTCACCAGTGATGTCCTCTCATCCTGGAGTTTTGTTTGGAAGATTTAATTACTGATACAATTTCCATACTAGTAATTTAGTTATTTATTTCATTTTATTATTTTATTAATTTGTATTTTTTCATGATTCAGTCTTGGTAGGTTGTATTTTTCTAGGCATTTATGCCTTTCAGGTTGTCCAATTCTTTGGTATATAACTGTCTACAATAGTCTCTTATAATCCCTTACATTTTTGTGGAATAAATTATAACATCTCCTCTATTTTTTTTTACTTGACATCTTTCTCTTTTTATCTTGGTGAATATAGCTAAATTTTGTTTAACTTTTCAAAGAACCAGTCTATTTCATTGATCTTTTCTATTGTCTCTTTTTCCCCTATTTCATTTTTCTATTCTGATCTTTGTAATTTTCTTTTTTCTACTAACTTTTGGCTTTGTTTGTTCTTCCTTTTTAAGTTCCTTGAGCATAAAGTTTGGTTATTTGACATATATCTTCATGTAGGCATTTATTGCTATGAACTTCCAACTTAGAACTGCTTTTGCTGCATCTCATAAGTTTTGGTATGTTGTATCTTCATTTTTATTTGCCCAAAGTATTTTTTGTATTTCTCTTTTAATTTCTTCTTTGACCCAATGGTTGTTCAGTAGCATGTTGTATGTCTCCACATAGTTCCAGATTTTCCCATTTTATATTACAATGAATTCGTAGTTTTATACTATAGTGGTCAGAAAACTTGCATGATACAATTTCAATCTTTTCAAATTTATTGAGGTTTTTTTGTGGTCTAACATTTTATGTATATGAAGAGTGTTCCATTTACACTTGAGAAATGTGTATTTTGTTGCATTTGAATGAAATATTCTGTATATATTTCTTAAATATATCTGGTCCTTTAAGGTTAATGTTTCTTCAATGATTTTCTTTCTTGGTGATTTATCCTTTGATGATAGTGAGTTATTAAAGTCCTCTCATGCTTTTCTGTTGCTATCTATTTCTCCTTTTAGATCTGTTAATATATGCTTTATATATTTAGGTGTTCCTGAGTTGGGTACAGAAATGTCATATCCTTTTGTTGGAATGAGCACTTTATTATTATGTAATGACCTTGTTTGTCTTCTATTAGTCTTTGTCTTAGTTTATTTCGTCTAATGTAAGCTTAGCTATGTCGGCTTTCTTTCAGTTTCCATGTGCATAGAATAACTTGTTCCATCCCTTCACTTTCAGTCTGTGTGTGTCCATACATCTGAAGTGACTCTCCTCTAGGTGGTATATAGATGGGTAATATTGTTTTTGCTTTTGCTTTTATTTTTGTTGTTTCATTGAGCTACTCTGTATCTCAGAGAATTTAGTCCATTTACATTTAAAGTAATTACTGATAGGTAGGTACTTATTATGGAGTATTTTTGGTAGGCTGTTTTTTTACTTTTAAGCACTTTAAATATATTGTTTTAATCACTCTGGTTGGCAAATTTCCTGTTAAAAATCTGGTTTTTATCGTATTGTGGTTCCCTTTTATGTAGTAAGTAGTTTTCCTCTTGTTAATCTTAAGATTCTCTCTCTCTTTTTTTTTTACTTTTGACATTTTAATGTGACTTGGTGTCAGTCTCTTCAGGTTTATCTCATGGAACTTTCTGGGTTTCCTGGATCTGGGTGTATGTTTCTTGCAGAAGCTTAGGGAAGTTTTCAATTATTATTTATTCAAATATATTTTCTGGGGTTTTTTTCTCTCTCTCTTCTGCTCTGTGACCTTTATAACCCGAATGGTTTTATGCTTGATGTTGTTGCATAAGTTCCTTAAGATATATTCACTTTTTTTTTCATTTTTCTCCTCTGATTGTATGAGTTCTACTACCCTGTCCTCAAGTTCACAGGTCCTTTTGTTCACTTCATCTAGTTGGCTTTTGAACACCTCTATTGTATTTTTTATTTCAGTTATTGTATTCTTCAGCTCTCTCCCTTCTATTTGGTACTTTCTTATATTTTCTATCTCTTTGTGAAACTTTTATTTTGTTCATCCATTCTTCTCCTGAGCTGAAAAGCATGTTTATGACCATTATTTTTAACTATCCAGGAAATCACTTATCACCCTTTATTTAGGTCTTTTTCTGAGGTTTTATGTTGTTTTCTTGTTTGTTTGAAACATATTCCTATTTCTTCCTTTTTCTTGACAATTATGGTCATCTTTGTACATTAGACTGAATAGCCACTTCTGCCACTCACGAAGGAGTAGCCACATGTTGGCAATAAACCTTGTTGTTCAATTGTGCCCTAGCCCTTGGTTGTCACTCAAAGCTTTGTGATTGTCTATGAAGCCTACTTTACTTTTAATGGCTTTCAGTGGTTGAAGACCTATTAGTGACCCAAACAGAAGAATTTCAGTCATCATCTAGATTTAGGCTGACTGGAAGCTAAACTCTCAGCCAGCAGCTTTTAAAGTATGCAAGTATGCTTCATTCAGGGGGAAAACTAGGAGATGAGAATTTCTTTCTGCTTTCTCTGTGCTGAGTCCTGGGTTTGTAGCCAATCAAGAACTGTTTCTTTCTTTGCTATGGTCTCATTTAAGCACTAAAAGGAGTGTTTCCTCATGGGCGACCACAAAAACTAGGGAACCAGACATAACCAGGGCATCAGACACATACACATACTTCCTTCCAGGAGATACTGGCACTCTGGAGTGCAGCAGAGAGAAAGGGCAAAAATAGCACCTGCCCTCCTATGTCTCTGGAGAGGATTAGAGTCAGCCCTTAGATGTGTGTTTTAGTAGAAGCCTGCTTCTCAGGCCACACCTAAGATGATAAGCTAATAGGCTTCTTTCTCAGGAAGATTGGGCTCCTTAGTTTGTTGCCTTTCTGCTGTGCTCTGAATTTGGTAACTATTTAAGAACCTCTGTCTACTTGTTACAGTCCTGTGGAATCCATGAGTATAAGCCCCACTTACCACCAGACCGAGGTGACCTAGAGGTGTCTCCCGGTGGTAGCTGCAAAGAATGGTATACCTAATGAGAGAACAAGCTCCTTTCCAGAAGATACAAGCAAGCTGGAGTGAGGTAGAAGGAGTGTAATGATGGTGTCCACTGGCCTTCAGCTTTAGAGAATAATTCAGTAGGCCCCTAAAGTTGTGTTGAGTTAGATGTTTGCCCTGCAAGCTGATGCAAATTAATCTCATTTGCACATCAAGTCTGAGTGCTTCTCAATCAGCTCTCTCTGCTCTGGTCCCTGAAGTGGGTTAGTCTGCATGCTGGAATCCTTTAAAAACAGAATTTCAATTACATATAACCTTATAAGTATCATGGATGCAACCCCCATTGCCTTTCAGAGGTATATGTTTGGTGGCTCATCTCTCAGATGCAGGCTTAAAGCATGGGGTGTCTATCCCCAGTGCCTACCCAGGGTTTAGTAAAAAGCATTTACATGATATGGGTATCAAATGAGTGAATAAATGAATAAGCAGATGAACAGTTATTTAAAAATAATATGGGTGCCAGATGTGTAATTCAAGCCCTTTACTCCTCAGAGAGAAGCTCAGGTTATGAGTTCCCTCCAGATGTGGGTCAACATGCTTGGGGAGATGGGGTTGTGGCAAGATTGTGTCTCAGCCTCTACTACCATATTCTATGTAAGTTTTTCCCAGAAGAAATTGTTGTATATATAGCTAAAGATTAAGTGCATCCATTGGAAGAGGTGAATGAAAGATTCCCCTCATGTCACCATCTTAAAGTAGAACACCCCTGTAATGCTTCATTAAATATAAGCAGTCATATATTAAATATCTACTATATAACAATTTCTTTTCTAGTGTAAAATTTGATCATAAAATTAATATATATGCATATATGTATATAAAACATATAAGTCAACTATAGTTTTTATTAGACCATATCTTTTTACCTAATTAAAATCATTTAAAAGCATCATGTGGACATCCAAATATGTCTTCTCCGTCTAAATAGATATAAATTTCAGAGAAAGAGATTACTGTGTAACCCTTACCTGTGCCCTCAAGTTTCTGATATTTTCAATAAATAATTCATAATATATTGTTCTATACTAGTCATGTTATCTATTGTAATATATTATTGCATTATATTAATGTGATGAATTATATTATATTGTTTTAACATGCTAATAATACAACCTTATTGCATTCTCTAAAAAATAATTCCTAACTGATAGGAGTGTAAATATCATACAGCCCTTTTAAAATCTCATATCTGTTTCCAAGAAAATGCAACTATGCACATACATATAAAATTTGCACCTTGTTTTCTAGGGTTCATATATACTGATCCCTAGGATATATTTGAAAAAATTTATCAGGCATTGCACTGCGGTAAACCTGAGAGTGAGGGAGGAAAACAAGACAATAAAAGCTGTAGGAATTCACTGGTGCTATAAATAATACACATTTTAAAAGTTAACAATAGAAGGCTAGACTTGCCATCTTCAGACAATTTTATGACATACTACAGATCTCCTAGGGGTACAAAATGGGAATGATCTTTCTTGAGTTATCTTGAATATATGAGGTCTGTCCAGAAAAAATCCAGCCATTGTCAATATAATGAGAACAGTTTGAGTGACATCAATGTAACCTGGCAGCCAAGGGAGTGAAATGGATTGTATGTGTGTAAACAATGATGACTTCACTGTACTAGTCAGTGGGGGCACTAGACACTGTTGAGTGAAAATGTGCACTGGGTAGTCACATGACTGAGTGAGTAGAGCAATGAATCTGCATCAAATTTTGCATTAAGCTTGAACAATTGTCTTCAGAATTATTCCAATGACTCATAAGGCTCCCAGGGCAATGAATACTGCACAAATAAAAGTGTGGCACAAATGCTTCAAAAATGGTGGAGAATCTGTTGAAAGTAATCCACATTCTGGAAGACCTGTAGCAAGCAGAAAACCTGAGAATGTGGAATGTGTATGAGCTGCGATCAACAAAAAATGGGGACTAACAGTGTGAGAACTAGAAACTGATCTGGGGATTCCAAAAACTACTGTGTCTGAGATTCTGATGCAGGATCTTCAATAAATGTCTCTATTGCTCATATTACATGACTGAATACTTTTTTTTTTTTTGCTTTTTGGCATGTGGGTAGCTCCCTGACTGGGAATCGAACCCAGGCTGCAGCGCTGACAGCACCAATGCCAAAGCCTTAAGCCACTACACCAACAGGGAACTCCCATGAATACTTTCTGAACAGACCTCATATAGCCTCCCTGGACAAAGATGGAAATTTACATTTTGTTCTTTAATAGTTTATCAAATGATTTCAGTTTGAAATGATGTAGTACAAGTTGATATAAAAAAAACTTTAGTGTTTTAACAGTCATCAAAGTTAATTAAAGTAAACACATATCCTGACTTTTGACAAGTAGAAAACAACTTGTGAGAACTGACTATGGTGAAGATCAGAATTGAAAACTGTGAACAGAATAACAAAGAAGGCATGAAGACAGTTGTAGAATGAACATGCTGTTTATCAGATACTGTTGACAATCCAAAGCTCCGTCCTTGTAACTAACACTTTACTTTGAGAAAATGTCATAGTCTACAAAAGATTATAAATACATGGAGGGTGGTCTTAATATCAAAATGGATAGAAGCCTCATTTGAGAAAAGAATGTCTACTCAAGATAGTCAAGGTTAAAACAATAGCTTCTAGTGTAGGAAATAGCTCAAAATGCATAATAAATGTTCTATGATAATGCTAAGTTAAGAACTATTTCCAGAAATGGAGGACTGATAAGCATGTATACTATGTGACCCTAATATTCCCCTACTGCCATTACTAGTAATAATCTTTACAGCTTTTTGCTAAAATGAATAAGATCATTTCCCACAAGTAGAAACTCACATAAGGAAAGAAATATGGAAATAAACAACCTTCTTAGTTCTTTTCCCATGCTTGGTGTTTTGCATAATTTTATTCTTGGCTATACTTGTTAATTTTTATTTTTTACTTTTCAATAACAGTTGACATACATTACATTAGTTTCAGGTATACAATATAATACTTAAAAATTTACATAACTTATAAAGAGATCAACCCAGTAAGTCTTGTACCCATGTGACCATACATATTTATTACAATATTGACTATATCCCTTGTTACACTTTAAATCCCTGCAATCATTTTTATAACTGGCAATTTGTACTTCTTAATCTCTTCACCTTTTTCATCCATCTCCTCAAACCCTCTCTTGTCTAGCAACCATCAATTTGTTCTCTGCGTCTATAAGTTGTTTCTGTTATTTTGTTTTTAGATTTGACTTGTAAGTGAAATCATATGGTATTTGTCTTTCTCTGACTTATTTCACTTTGCATAATTCTCTCTAGGTACATCCATGTTGTTGCAAATGGCAACAATTAATTCTTTTTATGATCAAGTAATATTCCATTGTACATATGTACCACCTTTTCCTTATCCATTTATCTATTGATGAACACTTAGGTTGTGTCGATATCTTGACTACTGTAAATAATGTCACAATACACATAAGACTGCATGTGTCTTTTTGAATTTGTGTTTGGGATTTCTTTGAATAAATACCAGAGGTACAATTGCTGGGTATTAGGTAGTTTTATTTTTAATTTTTTGAGGAACCTCCATACAGTTTCATACTGTTTTCCATAGTGATTACAGAAATTTACAATTCCATCAGCAGTGCATTAGATTTTGATATCCTCTGCATTCTTGCCAAAACTTGTTTGTTGATTTATTGATGATAGCCATTCTGACAGGTATGAGGTGGTATCTCATTGTGTTTTAATTTGGATTTTTGTAATGACTAGTGATGTTGAGCATCTTTTCCTATGTTATTGGCCATCTGGGTCTATTGAAGTCTTCTGACCCCAACCCTTTATTAGATTGTTTGTGGGGGACGGGGTTGGCTATAAATTAAATGAGTTCCTTATATATGTTGGATAGTAACCCCTTACTAGATGTATTATTGGCAAATATCTTCTCCATTTCAGTAGGATGTTTTCATTTTGCTGATAGTTTCCTTCACTGTACAAAAACTCTTTAGATTCACGTAAATTGTTTTGTTTTTCTTGCCCAATAAGACATATCCAAATATTTCTAAAAGAAACATCAAAGACTTTACTGCCTATGGTTTCTCCTAGGAGAGTTATGATTTGAGGTCTTACACTTAAGTCTTTGATCCATTTTTATTTTATTCTCGTATATATTGTAAAAAAGTGATCTAGTTTCATTCTTTTGCATGTATCTGTCCAGTTTTCCAAACACCATTTATTGAAGAAACTGTCTTTACACCATTGTATATTCTTGCCTCCTGTATCAAAGATAAATTGACCATACAGGTGTGGATTTATTTCTGGGCTCTTTATTCTGCTCTTTTAACCTATGTCTGTCTTTATGCTGGCACCATTCTGTTTTGATTACTAGAACTTTCTAATATGTTTTGAAATCAAGAAGTGTGATGCCTCCAGCTTGGTTCTTTTTCAAGATTGCTTTGGCTTTTAGGGTCTTCCGTGTTTCCATGTTAATTTTAAGACAATTTTTTCCAGTTCTGTGAAAAACACCATTGTTATTGTGATAGGAATTGTACTGACTCTATAGATTACTTTTGGTAGTATGGATATTTTAATGTTAATTCTTATCCATGAGCACAGTATTTCCTTTTATTTATTTGTTTCTTATTACATTTCATTCTTCAGTTATGTTCTAGTTTTCCAAATACAGGTCTTTGCCTTTTTGGTTAAACTTATTCATAGGTATTTTATTCTTTTTGATATATTACAAATAGGAATGTTTTGTTAATTTCTCTTTCTGATAGTTCATTTATTGTGTATAAAAGTGCAACCAATTTTTGGATATTAATTTTGTATGCTGCTACTTTAATTAATTCATTTATTAGTTCTAACTGTATTTTAGTATGTGCTTTAGAGATCTTTCCATATAATGTCATGTCATCTGAAAATAAAAAGGTTTACTTATTTCATTCCAATGTTGAATAAAGGTGTTAAAGTGGATATTCTTGTCTTATTCCTGATTTTTTTAAAAAAGGATTTCAAGTTTTTCTTTATTATGTTACCTTTGTGTCATATATAGCCTTTTTTATTTTCAGGTTTATTGTCTCTATCCCCATTTGTCAAATTTTTTTTGGCATCTATTAATATTATCATACATATAATTTCTATTCTTTATTTTGTTTATGTGGTGTGTCGCATTAATTGATTTGTGCATATTGAACCAGGCTTGCATTCAAGGAATAAATTATACTTGATCATGGTTTATGACCTTTTTAATGTGATTTGCTAGTAATATTTTGTTGAGATTTTTGCATCTATTTTCCTTAGATATTGGCCTATAATTTTCTTTTTTGTAATGTCTATTTCTGGCTTTGTAATCAGGGTAATTCTGGTCTTGTAAAATAAGTTTGGAAGCCTCCCCTCCACTTCAACTTTTTAGAATAGTTTGAGAAAGATAGGTATTAATTCTTCTTTCAATGTTTGGTAAAATTCATCTGTGAAACTGTCTGGTCCAGGGATTTTGTTTGTTTTGTTTGTTTGTTTGTTTATGCATTTGTTTGTTTATTTTACTGATTTGATTTTGTTAGTAGTTATTGGTCTGTTCAGATTTTCAGTTTCTTCCAGATTCTGTCTTGGAAGATTGTATGTTTCTAGGAATTTATACTTCCAGTTTGTCTAATCTGTTGGTATATATTGTTCATAACATTTCCTGATAATTATTTGCTTTTCTGTAGTGTTGGTGGTGACTTCTCTTTCCTTTTTTTAAATTTATTTAATTTAGCAGGGCAAAATTGGTTAATAAAATTACATAGGTTTCAGGTGTACAATTGTATAATACAGAATCCAGCACAAATAACAGCCCTTTTTTATGAACTGGTAATCTATAACAAATCTTTTATTAGAAAATCAAAAGCATATATGGTTATGATTTTATAATAAAATCAGAACTCAAGTCTGGGCATTACTTCTGCCAGATGCTGCATATCATCTGCATTGTGTCTTTATCACCCAAAGTTAAATCTCCTACTGTCATCATATATTTGACCACCTTTACCCTTGTCCCTCAGGCTCCCCTTTCCCTCTGGTAACCACCATACTATTGTCTGTGATTATGAGTTTTTGTTTGCTTGTTTTGTTTGTTCGTTTATTGCTTTCAGTTTTACATCTCACATATAAGTAAAAATCTTATGATTCTTGACTTTTTCTATCTAACTTATTTTGATTAACATGGTATTCTCAAGATCTAGCTATATTGTCACAAATGACAGCATTTCATCTTTTCTTAGGGCTGAGTAGTATTCCATAATAAATATGTATGACATCTTCTTGATTCAATCATCCATCAAAGAACACATGGGTTTTTTTCCATGTCTTGGCTATTGGAAATAATGTTGCAGTGAACAAATGGGTACATATATGAGGGCTGTCCAGAATAAATGTAACCATCAATGCCTCTATATTTTACATTACATGGCTGAATACTTTTCAGACAAACTTCTTATACTTACAAATAAATGTCTTCAAAGTTTTCAGGTTAATACCAAGAATAGGGAGAGCTGGGGCCTATGGTAGCTTTATTCTTAATTGTTTGAGAAACCTCTGTACTGTTTTCCATAGTGGTTGTACCAATTTACATTCTCACAAGTGGTGTAACAGGGTTCCTTTTTCTCCACAGCCTCTCCAGCACTTGTTATTCCTTGTCTTGTTGATAACAGCCATTCTCACAGGTGTGAGGTGGGATCTCATTGTGGTTTTGATTTGCATTTCCATAATAGCTAGTAAAGTTGATCATCTTTCCATATAAATATCTGTTGGCTGTTTGTATGTATTCCTTGGAAAGTATTTGTTCAGGTACTCTGCCCATTTTTTTAAGTGGTTTGTTTGTTTGTTTGTTTCTTGTTGAGCTATATGAGGTCTTTATATATTTTGGATATTAGTTCCATAACAGAGGTATTGTTTGCCATTATGTTCTTCCATTTAGTTTGTTGTCTTTTTGTTTCATTGCTTGTTTCTTTGACTGTTTAGAAGCTTTTTAGCATGATTTAGTACTATTCACTTATTTTTGCTTTTACTTTACTTGTCTTTAGGTTCGAGTTCACAAAAACCTGTGAGACCAAGGTTCCTAAGTTTAGTACCTACATTTTCTTCTATGTATTTTATTGTTTAGGTCTTTTATTTAAGCGTTTGATCCATTTTGAGTTAATTTTGTATATAATGTCAAATAGTCTAAGTTTTATGTTTCATGTGATTTTCTAATTTTCTCATAAACATTTACGGTACAGTTCTTTCTCTCTCCATTGTATCTTTTTAGCTCTATTGTCAAAAATTAGTTGCCCATACACACGTAAGTTTAACTCTAAACTATCAATCTGTTTCAAGACTCTGTCTCTTTTTTTTTTTTTTTTGCCAATAACATACTGTTTTGAATATGTTACTTTGTAGTATAATTTGAAGTCAGAGAGTGTGATATATCCAGCTTTATTCTTTTTTGTTAGGATTGTGTTTGCTATTCAATGTCTTTTGTGCTTCCATACAAATTTGATTATTTTTTTATTGTTTCTTTGAAAAATACTATTGGGATTTTGATAAAGATTGCATTAAAACTGTATATAGCTTTAGATAATATTGCCAATTTAATTTGTTGATTCTTCTAATCCATAAACTTGAAATATCTTCCTGTTTCTTCATGTTTTCTTCAATTTCTTTCAACAGTGTCTTATAGTTTTCAGTATATAAGTCCTTCACTTTTTTGTCAAGTTTATTCGTATTTTATCTTTTTCTGTTGTAACTGCAAGAGATTTTTTTCTGATATTTTATTGTTAGTTTATAGAAACACGACAGATTTTTGTGCACTATTTTGTATACTGAAACTTTACTGTATTTGTTTATTGTTTCTAATAGCCTTTTCATGAAGCCTTAAGGGTTTTGTATATATAGTATCCTATCCTATTGTGTGCAAATAGTGATGATTTGTCTTCATTCCCAATTTGAATAATTTTTTTTCTTTCATTTACTTGTTATTTCTGGCTAGAACTTCCAATACTATTTTGAATAACCGTGGTGAGATAGAGCATCCCTGTCTTTTTCCTGAACTTAGAGAAAAAACTTTCAGTTTTTCACTATTGAGTATGATATTAGCCCTAGGTTTGTCATGTGTAGCCTTAATTATATTGAAATACTTTACTTATATACCTATTTTATTGAGGTTTTTAATTATAAATTGATGTTGTATCTTCTCAAATGCTTTTTCTGCATCTATTGATAGGATCATATGACATTTATCCTTCATTTTCTTAATGTGATATATCACTTTGATTGATTTGCACATGTGGACCAATCTTGCATCCCTAGAATTAATCCTACTTAATTACAATATATTACCTTTTTAATTTATTGTTGTATTTCATTTGCTAGTATTTTGTTGAGAATTTTTGCATCTATGTTCATCAAAGATATTGACCTGTAATTTTCTTTTTTGTGTATGTTGTTCTTACCAGGCATCGATATCAGAGTAATGTGAACCTCAAAATAAGTTAGGAATTATTGCCTCTTCTTGAATTTTTTGGAAGAGTTTGAGAAGGGTAGATATTAAATTTTCATTGAAAGGTAGAGTTCACTTGTAAAACCATCTGGTCTTGGAGTTTTGTTTTTTAAGTTTTTGATGACTGCTTCAATTTGCTTTTGATTGGTCATTTAAATTTTTCAATTTTTCAAAATTCAGTTTAGGAGGTTATATATTTTTCTAAGTGTTTGTGCATTTCTTTAGGTTATAAATTTGGTGATAAACAACCTTTCAGAGTATTCTTGTATAATCTTTTATTTCTGTTGTGTCCATTGTAACTTCTTTGCTTTCATTTTTTATTTTATTTATATGGGCTCTCCCTTTTTTGTTTCTTGATGAGTCTAATTAATTTTTTTAAAATTTTGTTTATCTTTTCAAAGAACCAAAATTTGGTTTTATTGATTTTTTTCATTGTTTCATTAGATTATTTTATTTATTTTCACTCTGATATTTACTATTTTCTTTCTTATACTCACTGTGGGCTTTGTTCCTCTTATTCTGGATTCTGTAAGTGTAAGATTAGATGCTTTTATTTTAGATTTTTCTGTTTCTTGAAGTAGGCCTGTATTGCTGTAAATTTACATCTTAGAACTGCTTTGCCAGTGTCCCCGTAGCTTTGAATTCTTTGTGTTTTGTTTTCATTTGTCTCAAGGTATCTTTTGATTTATTGATCTCATTGTTAATGCATTCATTTTTTATAGTATGCTATTTTGCCTCCAAAATTATGGGTGTTTTTTGGTTTTCTTCTTGTAATAGATTACCAGATTCATATTGTGATCAGAAAAGATTTATATGATTCAATCTTTCTAACTTTATTGAGACTTGTTTTATGGCCTAACATGTGGTCTATCCTGGAAAATACTCTGAGTGCAATTGTAAAGAAGGTATTTGTTGCTGCATTTGAGTAAAATGTACTAAAAATATCAATTAAGTACAACTGGTCTAAAGTACTATTTAAGAGCCCTGTTTTCTTTACTTTTCTGTATAGATGATCTATCCATTGATGTCAATGAAATGTTACTGTCCCCTACTATTACTGTATTACCGTTGGTATTTCCCTTTATGTTCATCAAAATTTGTGTTATATACTTAGTTATGTAGATGTTTATGAGAGTTGTATCCTCTTGTTGGATTGATCCTTTTGTGATTATTAAATGGCCTTCTGTGTCACATTACTGCCCTTGTTTCAAAGATTATTTTTCCTGATGTAAGTATTGCTACCCTAGTTTTTTTTTCATTTCCATTTGCATGAAATATCTTTTGCCATCCCTTTACTTTCTGTCCATATGTGTCTTTTGCTCTGAAATGGGTGTCTTGTAGGCAGCATTTGTATGGATCTTCTTTTCTCATCCAGTAAGCCACTCTATGTCTTTCGACTGGAGCCTTTAGTTCATTAATAAGTAAAATAATTATTGATAAGTTATTGCCATTTCATTCTTTGTTGTCATTTTTGGTACTTCTCTGTTCTATTCTTATTCTATTGCTTTCTTCTCTTGTATATTGATGGCTTCTTATAATGTTATGTCTATATGACTTTCTCTTTATTTCTTGTATATATCTCTTTCTTGTATATCTCTTTATTTCTTGTATATAGTAAGTTTTTGGTTTTTAGTTACCATGTGGATTATTTATACCAAGCTATGTTTACAGCAGTCTTTTATGAATTAATGGTCATCTAAGTTCAAACACTAAAATCACTGCAATTTTTACTTACCCTTCCACATTGTTTTTGTCATTTTTACCATTTTTGGTTTATATCATTTTATTTATTATTTAATTACACTCAGTCTTCTTACTTTATCCTTTTAACCTTTGCAGTAGTTTTATAATTGATTGATACACTGCTTTTACTGTTTTACTGTTTGCCTTTGACAGTGAGCATTTTTTGTTCTATATTTTTTTCATAATTTTTCTCTTTTCTTTTCTACTTAAAGAAGTCCTTTTAACATTTCTTACAATACTGGTTTAGAGGTAGTGAACTCCTTTAGATTTTTCTTGTCTGGAACATTTTCTCTATTTATAGTATAAATGATAGCCTTGCTGGGTATAGTAATCTCAGTTGTTAATCTTTGCTTTATTTATTTTGAACATTTTATGCCACCCTTCTGGCCTGCAAAGTTTCCATTAAGAAAACTTAACTGATAGTCTAACGGGAGCTTTCTTACACATAACTAACTAATTCTTTCTTGGTTTTTTAAGGTTCTCTGTCTTTTATCTTTGGTATTTTATTAATAATTATGATGTGTCTTGGTGTGGGCCTCTTTGGGATCATTTTGTTTGGGATGGTCTGCACTTCTTATACTCGCACATTTATTTTCTTTGCCAGGTTAGAGAAGTTTTCTGTCATTATTTCTTCAAAGAGGTTTTTCAATACCTTGCTCTCTTTCCTCCTTCGGGGACCCCTATGTTGTAAATGTTGGTATGCTTGATGTTGTCCTATAGTTCCCTTAAATTATCCATATTATTTTGCTGATCCATTGGGTATTTTCCACTATGTTGTCTTTCAGATTATTGATTCAATCCCCTTCTTCATCTAATCTGCTGTTTACTTCCTGTCATATAGTCTTCATTTACATCTGATTCTTTTTTATGGTTTCTCTCTGTTGGGGTTCATCTATTATTTCCCAAAGTTTATTGAACATTCTTATAACAAGTATTTTCAATTCTATCTGTTAGATTGCTTCTCTCAATTTTATTTAGTTCTTTTTATGGTGTTTTGTCCCATTCTTTTATTTGGGACACATTTCTTTCTCTCATTATTTTGGCTGAATCCCTGTGTTTGCCTCTGTGTATTATGTACATCAACTATGCCTCCCATTCTTGGCTGAGTGGCCTTATGTAGTGGGAATTCTATAAGACCCAGTGGTGCAGTTTCCCCGTTCATCTGAACTAGGTACTCCAGGAATATTCCTTGTGTGGGTTGTGTTTCCATTCCTGTTGTAGGTCAGCCCTGATTGCTGTTGGTATGTCAGTGGATGAATTGACCCTCAGCCTGATCCTCAGTCTGTGACTACAGTGGACAAGCTATTGTGCTGGGGCTGATCCCACAGTGTAGGAGTACCAATCAAGTCTGCACTTCAATATGTCGTCTATGGAGCTGGTTGGGTGATACTCTGATGCAATTTGAAGCTGGCCATCAGGTATGTTGGTTATGGAGGTCAAAGTCAGCCACCATTTGTGACTAACTTGTGGTCACGTGATGATAGCTCCAAAAAGTGTTGGTTGCCACTTGTGCTGAGTTTGAAAGTGCTTGGGAGAGACTGTGACATCATCTGAGGCTGGTTGCCACTAGTGCTGGGCTCAGGACACTTTGGTGGGCACCACAATGTGAGCTGAGGCCACCTGCTGCTTGTACCATATTTGTGGCCTTTTCATTGAAGCTATATTCCAAGCCAACACTTGCACAACTTGTGTCAGGCTGGGGCCACCTGATGAAATTTAAAATACAAGTTGACACTGGTCATTGCTTTTACCAGGTTTAGGGCCTCTTATCAAGAGGTAGATGGCATACTGGGACCAGTCACGGCTTAATTGGGAGTTTTTGGACTTTTAAGAGGCTTTAAGAAAGTCTACAGTGCAAGCTGAAGCAGGCTGATTCTATGTAAAAGCCACTGTAAGGAAATTGGCCTGGTACACAGGTTGTGTGGAGAGGGGTCTCAGGGAATCACCAGGTCAGGGTAAATGGTGTTAGCCAGGTTCTTGAAGATCTCAGGTTTGGTATCCACCTGTGCCTACTGGCTCAGTTGGAGAGGACTCAATTAAAGAACAATGGTGCTTGCCAGCACTTCAATCCCTGGAGAGAGCTGCCCTGACTTCTGCCCTGAAGCCAGTGAATTCAGTTTCTCCCTAGATGTCTCTGATGCTTTGCACTGGAGCCCAGAATGAGAAAGTTTGTGAGTCTGTGTGTAAGCCCCTCAAGAGGAGTGCCTGGGACTCCTAGAACCCACTATATAACTCAGAAGCAATCCCACTAGTTTTCACATCTTGATATTATGAGGACTTTTCTTCCAAGCATTGGAACACCAGGCTGATTAGCCTGTTGTGAGGCAGGATCTCTTTGCCCCTCAGGGGTGATCTCTGAGGCCAATATACTTCTCTTGATTCTTAATCACCAGACTATGGATTTGAGACTTGCCCACTTCATGCCTCTGCTCCTACTAGTCTCATTGTGGGCTGTCCTTTATATTCTTATAGATTTTTCTGGTCAGCTATTCTTTAGGTGGTTCTCAATGATGGTGATTCTATAATTTAATGGTAATTTTATGTGGCCATGGGAGGAGGTAAATACAGCATTTAACTACTCTATGACCTTGAAAGAAAATCTCGGCAATATTTTTAAGAAATGACAATACATTTCTTCATATACACCACCATCATGTTTTCTTTTGAAGAGTAAAGTGTATGCAAATGTCTTGTTGAGTAGTACCTAAGTAATACCCACTTTCACTTATCAATTGTTGTCTATATTAGGGCAACTATAAAAAAAAGTCCTGTTTGGCTGAGTTCATTGTATAATACATCATAGGTACATATGAAAACCAAAAACAATGTATGTTAAAGTGTTTTGTAAATTTTAAAGGACTACTCAAATGTATTAATTAAAGCAGTAACTGGGGATGACTCCTCCTGTATATTATCATCCTTTTAAAAATATATTTTCATGCCCTCTTTCATGCCTTGAATTGAGAATCCTAAAATTTGGCATTTTTATAATGTTTCCTGTGAGAATTTTTATAATAAGTATAGTTGACCATTGAACAATATTGAGATTAGGAAGGCTCACCACCCATGCAGGTGAAAATTCACATGTAATTAAATTGCCTCCCCACATAGGTACATTCACACCTCAAACTGAAAATACAATTTATCTTCAAACAATGCAGGTTTAAACTATGCAAGTCCACTTATACATGGATTTCTATTGTAAATGGATGCACACAGTTCAAACCCACAATTGTTCAGGAATAAACTGCAGTGTTTAAAGTGTTCAATAACATATAACACTACTCTAGCATATTATCCTATTACTGATAGAAAAAACATGAGATGAATCATTTGACTCTTCTTATTCACTGTTTCAAAATATCTGAAATACTTCCTTGTATTGACAATTTAAGTATATATGTCAAAGTTGAGGAGAGTAGTAAATTTTAACCATGATTAATTAACCAAGAATGCTAATGAGAAAGAACCAAAAATTTCAGTAATTTCAAATAAGTTCATAGGTATAGATGATATAATTATAAAAGATTATTATTTCTATAAGAAAATGAGAACAATCCATGAAGAGGTTGTGAGGTTTCATTCCTAGGTTCTCCATCATTAGCATTATTAATAAGAGAGTCTTGTAATTAATGCTAAAGTTAATTAGCATTAACTTTTTGTTCACTTAAACATTTTTGTGTTTAAAAAAAAAAAGAAATTAAATCCACCACTTTATTTTCTGTCTCCAGGCATCAGGATTTTGCAGCACTGCTTAAAAGTTGTAAAAGTAGTCCCTCTAGTAGATAGTAAGGACAAAATTTTATTTATAGATATTGATATGTCCCTGACTTTCTAAGAAAGTGTTGATCCCTGTATTAGTCAGAGTTCTGTAAAAGAAGCTGAAGCAGGGTCCAAGATGGCAGTGTAGATAGATGCTGACCTTCCCCTCTCCCAAGAACACATTGAATACACACCTATATTTAGAACAATTTCTCTTAGAGACAATTGAGAACCAACTGAACAACTTCTCCACAACAAATAAGAGAGAGAAACCACATAGAGAAGGTTGAGAACCACAAGGGCTCTCTAGGAGCTGAGAGAACAACTAAAAATTGTAGGAATCAGTGAGTGACATTGTTTACATGTATCCTGGCACATGGATAGCAGGTAGAAACTCTATCCAGTTTCTCTGGCTGACCTTCATGGTGCTGTACAATGTCTCTGTCCATCACTCCTGTAGCTGTATCTAGCAGAAACAAGAAGACACTGACTCTTACAAGTCTTAGAAAATTGAGGAATAAAAGTAGTACAAGTTATGATCAAATATTATGGTGAATATTTAAAGAAAATTATTACAGTAAAAGGCATATTGCCATTAATCCCCCCTTAAAATACTCCCCCTTAGAAAGGAGGAGGAGGAAACCAAGCCACAGCTGGCACCTGAGGTGTGAGGGGCTACCCTGGACCATAGCACTTATCCCCAGATCTGGCACCACGACCCCCAGAGGACATTGTGCTGCTGCACCATCCTACCCACCCTGAGTGTCTCCAAGGCACATGATTCTGGAGAGAGAGCATTGGAGTCAAAAGCTCCTCCACTGACCACTGGGTAACCTTCAGATCTTTCTAATTTTGAAGAAAGTATATTAAAATGCCCTATTTTAAGTGTGAAACTTGAGACTCTGAGCCTGGCTGCTTCCCCAAACTCTCTCCCAAAGCTTGTTCCCCTAATGTTACCTAGTGTCTGCTCTGCAGCCAGCTGGAATCAAGAAAAAAAATATTGTAAGACACTATAGCGATACCAACTGGGAAGAGAAACAAAAAAAGACCTCTTAATATTTGCCATGGGAAAAACCCTCGTGAACAGAAAAAGGAACACATCAAATTCAATGAGTACCTTAGGATTCCAAGCCACTTAGAAAGAAAATAAAACATCTCCAGAAAAGGAACATATAGATCTGGAAATATATGATATAAGTGACACAGAATACAAGGCTGAAGTCCTTAAAACACTCAGGGAACTGAAACAACATTGGCAGAATACTCTGACTCAGATGAATAATGTCAGAAAAGATATCTATGAACAAAAAGATCATTTTAAAAATGAAATTGAAAATATAAAAAAAAATCATGTGGAAATTTGAGAGATAATGCAATAAAAGAACTGAGAAATGAACTAACTACCATATGAAACAGGGCCAACCAGATGGAGGAAAAAATTAGTGATACTGAAGATTGGAAAATGGAAACAATACAGAAAAAAGATAAGGATTTTGAAGTCAAAAGAACTGAAAGAACTCTACAAGAACTATCTGCCTCCATTAGAAAAAGCATTATTAGTATAATAGGACCAGCAGAAGGTGCAGAACAAAACTCTACAGAAAGCTTACATAAGCAAATAGTAGACAAGAATTTTCAAACCTGTGAAAAGATCTGGAACTCCTAATTCAAGAAGAAAATAGATCCCTTAGCTACCTAGACCTCAGCAGATCTTCTCCAAGGCACATTATACTGAAGATGTCAAAAATCAAAGACAAAGAGACAATTATCAAAGCAGCTAAAAAAACAAAAACAAAAACAAAAACTGTAACCTTTAAAGAAAAGCCCTCAGGCTATCATCAGACATCTAAGCAGAAACTCGAAAAGCCAAGAGGAATGAAAGCAAACATTAAGAGTATTAGAAGAGAGGAAATTTTCAGCCAAGAATAATGTGTCCTGCAAAATTATCCTTTAGACATGAAGGAGGAATAAAGATCTTTTCAACATACCAAAACTGAGGGAATTCTCCAGCACTAGGCTGGCATTTCATGAAATACCAAAGGAGGCTCTTCAAAATAAATAGAAAAGAGTTGGGATAACAAAAACAAACAAACAAAAATTAATTTTTTTAAAGGGAGGAAGTAATAACCATATGAAATCCTCATATAACAATTATCACCCTAAATGTAAATGGACTGAACTCACCAATAAAAAGGCACAGAGTAGCAGACTGGATTAAAAAACAAAACCCATCCATATGCTGTCTCCAAGAGACACGCTTTAGCCATAAGGACAAACATAGACTCAGAGTGAAAGGACGGAAAACAATACTCCAAGTAAATGGTATCCAGAGGAAAGCAGGAGTTGCCGTACTGATCTATGATGAAACAGACTTAAGGATAAAAGAGTAACAAGTGACAAAAAAGGACCTTTCATAATGATAAAAGAAATAACATGAAAACAAGAAGACAATTACACTCATTAATATATATCCTCCCAATCAGGAAGCACCAAAATTTACAAAGCAACTAGAAACAGATCTGAAAGGAGAAACTGACAAAAACACAATTATAGTAGGGAACCTAAAAACCCTTTTTAAAGGCCATAAACAGATCATCCAAACAGAAAATAAATAAGGAAATATCACATTTACATGATACATTACAGCAATTATACATAATTGACATTTATAGGACATTTTATACTGTAAATCCTATACCTTCTTTTCTAGTGCACATGAAACATTCTCAAGGATAAACCATATGCTGGGATACAAAACTAGCCTCAGAAAATTCAAGAAGATTGAAATCATACAAAATGTATTCTCAGACCACAAAGCTTTGAAATTTGAGAAGAACTGCAAAAAGCAAACAAAAACAATCACATATATATGGAGATTTAAAAACATCTTATTAAAAAATGACTAGATCAGAAAAGAAATAAAAGATGTAAAAATGTATAGAAACTAATAACAATGAAAATACAGCATATCAAAATTATTGGGATATAGCAAAAGCAGTAATAAGAGGAAAATTTATATCATTACAAGCCTATCTTAAGAAATAAGAAAAATTACATCCTATCTTAAAGAACTAGAAAAAGAACAGAAAAAGCACAAAGTCAGAAGAAGAAAAGAAATAATAGATCAGAGCTAAATGAAATTGAGTAAAGAAAGACAATAGGAAAAATTAAAGCAACAAAGAGCTGGTTCTTTGAAAAAAATCAGTAAAACTGACAAACCCCTGGGTAGGCTAACCAAAGGACAAAAAGAAAGGACAAAAATAACCAATATTAGAAATGCAAGGGGAGAAATTACCACTGATACCACAGAAATATGAAGAATCATAAGAAAATATTGTGAAGAGCTTTATGACACCAAATTTAATAATGTAGGAGAAATGGAGAAGTTTCTAGAAAGATATAGTCTACTTAGACTGAACCAAGAAAAACTGGATAATCTATACAGACCCATTAATAGTAAAGAAATTGAAACAATCATCCAAAACCCTTCCAAAGGCAAAAGTTCCAGACCAGATGGTCTCACCAATGAGTTTTACTAAGCACTCAAAGAAAAATTGACACCTATACTCCTCAGACTCTTCCAAAATATTTAAGATGAGGTAATACTTCCCAACTCATTCTGCAAGGCCACCATTACCCTAATACCAAAGTCTTACTGGTAAGGACAAAACATACACATACACACACACACACACACACCCCAAAAGAAAACACAATAGGCCAATATCTCTGATAAACACAGATGCAAGAATTCTAAACTAAATATTAGCAAATAGAATACAACAATGCATCAAAGAGATTATACATGATGATCAAGTGGGATTTATCCCAGAAGCACAAAAATGGTTCAACATACTGAAATCAACTAATGTGGTATATCACATAAACAAAATAAAAGATAAAAATCATGTGATCCTATCAATTGATGCAGAAAAAGCATTTGACAAGATACAACATCCATTTATGATAAAAATATTGAAAATATGGGTATAGATGGAAAGTGCCTCAACATAATAAAGGCCATATATGACAAACCCTTAACTAATACCATACTGAATGGGGAAAAGCTAAAATCCATTCCCCTAAAATCAGGAACAAGACAGGATGCCCCATGTCACCACTGCTATTCAGTATGGTACTGGAAGTTCTAGCCCAAACAATCAAGCAAGAGAAAGGAATAAATGGTATTCAAATTGGGAAAGAAGAGGTCAAATTGTCATTATTTGCAGATGACATGATCCTTGATGTAGAAAATTCCAAAGAATCCACCAGAAAACTATTAGAAACAATAAACAAATACAGTAAAGTTGCAGGATACAAAATCAATGTACAAAAATCAATTACATTTCTATATACAAACTCTATAAAGAGAAAAAGAAAGGAGAGAATCAATACCTTTTGGGATCACAACAAAAAGAATAAAATACCTGAGAATTAACTTAACAAAGAATGTGGTGGACTTACACACTGAAAACTATAAGACGCTATTAAAAGAAATGGAACAGGACACAAAAAAAATGGAAAAATATCCTGTGTTCCTGGATAGGAAGATTTAATATTGATAAAATGCCCATATTAGTCAAAGTAATAAACAGATTTAATGCAATTTTCATCAAAATTTCACAAACATACTTTCATGAAATAGATTAAAAAATTATCAGATTTGTATAGAATCACATAAGACCTTGAATAGCCAAACCAATACTACATAAAAAGAATATGGCTGGAGGTATCACATGCCTAAATATCAATCTATACTACAAAGCATCAATAATCAAGATAGCTTGATACTGGCAGAAAAACAAGACACATAAACAAATGGAACAGAATTGCAAACCCAGAAATAAATTCACAAATATATGAACAAACAATTTTTGATGAGGGAGCAAAAAATAAATGGGGAAAAGGAAGCCTGTTTAATAACTGGTGCTGGAAAAATTGGAAAACCATATGCAAAAGAATGAATCTGAGCTGTGAATTCTCACCATATACTAAAATTAATTCAAAATGGATTAAAGACCTCCACATAAGAACAGAAACAATAAACTGTATAGAAGAAAATATTGGTACCAAACTTACAGACCTCAGGCTGAAGGAGGACTTTATGAACCTCACATCAAAGGCAAGGAAAGTAAAAGTAAAAATTAGTGAATGGGACTAAATCAAGCTAAAATGCTTCTGCACAGCAAAAGAAACTATCAAGAAAGCAAAAGACAGCCAAATGAATGGGAGAAAATATTTGCAAGCAATGCATCTGATAGTGAATTAATATCTAAAATATGTTTAGAACTAGTATGATTCAACAACAAAAAACCAAACAACCCATATAATGGGCAGAGGACCTAAACAGACACTTCACCCATGAAGACATACAAATGACCAGCAGATGTATGAAAAATGCTCAACTTTATTGGCTATCAGGGAAATGCAAATCAAAACCACAATGAGATACCACCTCACACCTGTTATAACGGCTGTTATCAACAAGACAAAGGATAACAAGTGCTGGAGAGGATGTGGGGAAATAGGAACCCTAACACACTGCTAGTGGGAGTGCAAATTGGTACAAGCACTATGGAAAACAGTGTGGAGGTTCCTCAGAAAATTGGGAATGAACTTACCATATGACCCAGCAACCCTCCTTCTGGGGATCTACCCCCAAAATTTAAAAACCTTAGTCCACGAAGACTTATATACCCTCAATGTTCATCACAGCGCTGTTCACAGTGGCCAAGACATGGAAACAACCAAAGTGCCCTGTGACAGATGACTGGATAAAGAAGCTGTGGTACATACACACAATGGAATATTACTCAGCTATAAGAAAAGATGAAGTACTGCCATTTGCAACACTATGGATGGACCTTGAGATCATTTTGCTAAGAGAAATAAGCCAGGCAGAAAAACAAGAACTATATGGCTTCACTCATATGCGGAATATAAAACTGAAAGCAACAAAGAAACAAAAACTCATGGACACAGTCAATAGTTTAGTGGTTACCTGAGGGCAAGCAAGGAGTGGGTGGGATGAGAGGTGGGGTTAGGAAAGGAAGTGGGGGGAGTCAAGCATACAGTGTTAGAAAGAGAACTGACTTTGGGTGGTAAATATAAAATTCAACACATAGACAATGCACTGTAGAATTGTACACCTGGAACCTATCTAATTTTGGGGAACCAATGTCACCCCCGTAAGTGTAACAATTAAAAAAAAAATACTCCCTCTCGCTTCAAACACACTTATTCCATTGTTCTTGCCACTTTCTGAAGCAGTGATGAAAGACCTTTGTGTCTTTAGTTGCGTTGTCGTGGCTGCCTCAATGTCCTGAATCAATTCAAAACATTTACCTTTCATGGTCATTTTGACTTTGGGGAAGAGCCAGAAGTCATATGGTACCAGATCCAGTGAATAAGGTGGATGAGGACACACTCTAATGTTTTTATTTGACAAAAATTACTGTACCAGAATCTATGTGTGTGACCTGAATCAATTCAGAACTTCAAGGCAGCCACAACACACTGAAGTGTAACTAAAGACACTCACAAAAGAGGACTTGCAGAACTGCTTCAAAAAGAGACAAGAACAATGAAATAAGAGTGTTCGAAGCAAGGGGGAGTGTTCTGAGGGAGATTAGTGGCAATGTGTCTTTTACTGTAATAATTTTTTTTAAATTTAAACATTCAGCATATTCTTTGATCATACCTTGTAACTGCTTCTCACATGACACATATCTTATCACCATCTTTGGTAAATTTTATTTATATTACCTTTTTATTCATGTCTCCTCTCTCAACTCTCTTTTCTCTTACCCTGTAGAAAATAAAGAAAATAACCCAAAGTATAAGGACACATTCACTCTTCAGTTAAAGTTAAACTAAAGGTGGAGCCATCTTTGTGAGATTTAGATTTGTTACTACTTACAGCATACCAAACTTTGAGAAATTGAAGTAATAGCTCAAAGCTTTTTATAATATTTCTAAGTCCACTAGTTTTTGTACAGAGCCTGCCTATTTACCTCATTACAAAGAAGATTTGAATAGCTTGCTTTTTTCCGAACTGTTAAAAGATTTTAAGCATGACACTGTATTATCAAATCTCTGGTACCCCGTTAAACTCCTCCTTCTAATTCAATTCATTGTAGCTATTTATAGACTTCCAGGCAATTTTCAAAACTGAATGTTTTTTTATGAACAGACCAATACAACCTAATGCCTTGAGGACTTTTTGAAATGGTAAGTGTATAAAACAATTCTTTAAAAATTACAGTAAATAAGGTCAGCAGTTCCCACTGATTTGAATATGGTAAAAAATTAAAATTATTATTATTTTATCTGCTTTCTGTTAACTGACAATTGTTCAAGGTCTTTATTTCTTACTTGTTTACTTTTTAATAAGAAAATTGAAAATCAACATGACTGTAGTGTTTCATTTTTAACATTATCATTAATGTTCTTACTTTCTGGAGTATTTCTGTTAGAATATTTCCCCTGAGTATGATATCTTTGTAAATGCTTTTCATTATAATCTTAAAAGACATTTATGAACAATAAACTTATTCTATATTTGGTTTTCTACTTCAATGTACTTTCTTAAACTCTAAGTAACTGTTTATGTCTCTTTCTTTTTATGTTTCTGATTGATTTCCAGAATATCTATTTTCCTTTCCTTTTATTGCAGGTTTTTGATAAGTCACTTCTTAAAAAAGGAATTATACTTTAATCTACTCTTATTATAGCATATTTTTATAATGTATCGTTCTAATTTTCTAGATTGCAATTCTTAACTTTCCTTTGTTACACATTATAAAAGTCTTAATTCCCTCAATATTCTCTAATTGAAGTTAATTATCTTTAAAATAAGATTAGACCAAATGATCTCAAACTTTCTTTTCTCTGCTCAATTCCTATTCATTTAATGTTATCTGAATAACAGTATCCTGATGACTTCTGTTCAGCTTAACTGGTCAAAAGACTAAGATGGAGAGTTTGTTATCAAGCAGAGAAGTAGAGGAGAAAAGTTTTGGGTGGAGACTGACCAAGTCTACACTGTGGTCCTTAAAAGGCCTGGTATCCATCTAAGACTCTAAATCCTTAATCCTGATTATGTGGACCATGAGCATCAGCATCGTCACAGGTACTTAAAAGTCCTCTTGACCCTAAAAGTAATGTTTTACTGCATTAAAACAAAGACATTTCTGGTATAAACTCAGTTTAAAATTTGTAGTCAGGCTTTTAAATTAGACTTTTACAATCATAAATGAAAAACCTGTTTGATATAGTAGATTTACTCCTTTTGTTACCCAAAATACCTGATAATATAAAGTATTATAAACAGTTTAATGGCAGCAACTACAAAGTACCTTCAGAAGTTTCTTTTCTTTCTCATGTCTTTATAACAACTAAGTAAGAGATAAGAACCATGTGTTTATTCATTATGCCACTTATTCATAAAGCAACGATTTATCAATAAGTGCCAGTCTTTGGTCTGTATTTGGGAGACAAATGAGACATAGGCCAAAGTTCCTTATCTCACAGTTGAGAGGAGAAAAACAAAATAACCAATAAAACATCAGATATGTGCTTTACTGAAAAAACAAAAAAACAAGGTGAAGTGGTAGGAAGGGACTAGAGGATTTCTGAGAAGCTTTTAGGGAAAGGATTTTAGAAGTGACACTTGAGCTGAGGTTTGAATGATAAATAGGAGATTGTCTTACAGGAGAGACTGGTGAACAGGTATAAGGTCCCACATAGCAGAAAGGTTGGCATGTTTGTCCCTAAGAATGTGCAGCAGAGGCTTAGATATTAAAGGTGGGTAATGTACAACACACTGTCCTAGATTCTACTATCTGAAATACTACCTTTTTTTAAAAATAACATATCTTCAAATATTTGAATGAAATGGACAGACTGCCAGTTAATTATTCTGTTTATGTACCACAATAATATAATAGTAATATCTGTAGGGTAGCTGTTTAGCTGAATAATCCTGTGAACAATTTATAGAATCCTGCCCTTCCTTTCTGAGAGTGATTGTGCTCTGCCCCTCAAGAGGAGTGAATGAGCAGCTAAAAGGGTGAGTAGGATAGAAAACTCTAAGATTTGGAAAAGAGGGACATTACTTCAGGCCCCATGAACCCAACATCAGGGCAGAACCCTGTACAACAGAAGCAGATGCCTAAGGTCAAGTAAATGACAGTCTACAATTGAGAAGTGGCCATCAGAATGGACTGAAGGGAACCCACTTTTAGTGTTATTAAATTCTGCTTTAATAAATGAACTTATATTTGACAACTGAGAGTTTCTTTTTCTTTTTTTTAACTTTTTTTTTTTTTTTTTTTTTTGGTATGTGGGTAGTTCCCTGGCCGGGAATCGAACCCAGGCCGTAACGTTGACAGCACCAGTGCTGAAGCCTTAAGCCGCTACACCACCAGGGAACTCCAACTGAGAGTTTCTTGGGAGGAAAAAAAAGGGAAGAAAAGGAACTCTAAACTGGAAAGGGACTAAGAAGACTGAAATCATACCATTTATCTTTTTCTGATCACCATTGTATAAATTAGAAATCAATTATAAGAAGAAAGCTAGAAAATTTACAAACGTGGTAACTAAACTTATTCCTGAACAACCAACTGGTTAAAAAAGTATAAAAGAAAATAAATAAAAATAATCTTAAAACCAATGAAAATGAAAGTTCTGAAAGGTAAGGTTATAGCAATAAAGTCATACATTAAGAGTACAGTAAGTGCTATATTAAACAACCTAACTTTACAACTCAAGAAACTAGGAAGAAAGAATGAACTAAAGTCAAATTCAGCAGGAGGAAGAAAATAAAGATTAGAATCTTATTCAACATAGTACTAACAGCCTACACTAGATTAATCAGGGAAGGCAAAGAAAGAAAAAGCATCCAAATCAGAAAGGTAGAAGTATAATTTTAAACTTAGATGATATGCTCTTATATATAGAAAACCCTAAACACTCAAATGAAAAAACTGCTGAAACTAATCAACAAATTCAGTAAAGTTGCAAAATATAAAATTGACACTCATAAATCACTTCTGTTTCTGTACAATAACAATGAAATGTCTAAGAAATAAATGAAGAAAATTATCCCATTCACCATATCATCAAAAACAATAAAATGCCTAGAAATTAATTTAACTAAGAAGGTAAAAAACCTGTACACTGAAACTATCAGGCTTTGATGAAAGTAACTAAGAGGCACAAACAAGTGGGAAGATATACTGTATTTACTGATGGGAAAAATTAATATTGTTATAACATATAGCTTAGTGATTGTAGTCAATAATACTGTGTTATATACTTCAGAATCACTAAGAGAATAAGCCTTAAATGTTCTCAACTCAAAAAAGACAACTATATGATGTGATAGAGGTGTTAGCTAAACTAGTGGTAATAATATTGCAATATATAAATGTATCAAATCAGCACATTATACATCTTAAACTTACATACCATGTGTTAATTCTATATACTTTTTTTTTTTTACGCTTTTTTTTTTTTTTTTTTTTTTTTTTTTTTTTTTTTTTTTGGCTTTTTGGTATGTGGGTAGTTCCCTGACTGGGAATCGAACCCAGGCCACAGCGTTGATAGCGACAGCGCTGAAGCCTTAAGCCACTACACCATCAGGGAACTCCCCTCAATTCTATATTAATAAAAAATTTTCCCAAGTGATTCCAAGTTATAACCCAAATTTAGACCTGCTACCCATGGAATTTAGATAAACGGTGAGCTCTCAGTAGATGTTTGCTAAATGAATGTCCTTTGTGGTTTTCCAGCTATGTCATGAATAGGCAATATTACAGTTTCAAGCATAGTTTCACATTCTCTAAACCTTTTGTTTAACTGAAGAGTTGGAATGCACATTTTTCTATGGAAAAAGAAAAACACTGACTCATTAAAATGGCAAGAATTCTGATCCAATCATCAGTAGATATTGGAGGAACTAGAAGAGAGTTAAGTTAAATTATAGGAAGCTACAGTTAACATATTTGTACATACTATTACTAAACTTCTCTCCTTGCCTATCGATAGGAACTGTGGCTTCTAAATAATAAAATAAGCCAAAGTTGATGAGCTTTCACTCCTGTGATTAGAGTGTTATAAACCAAAAGATTTCACTCTCTTGATTATGTTGCACTATCTGAGACTTCATCTTGGCAGATTAGAGAGAAAGAGACTCTCCTTGCAGCATTGATGAAGTAAGGGAACATGTTGAAGAAGCCCATGTGGAAAAGAACTGCAAGTGGAATTTAAGAATCACAAATAACTTCTAAGATCTGAAAGTAGTTTTCAATCAACAGCCAACAGCAAGCCAAGGTTCTCAGTCATAAAACCACAAGGAAATAAATTCTGCCAAAAAACAAATGAAGTTCAGTTCCACCACCAACTGAAGCTCAGCTGAACAAGCTAGAAAGTGGAGTCTTCCTAGCTGAGCCTCCAGATGAGAAGAATTCTGCCGATGTTGACTGCAGTGTGGTGAGTGAGACTCTGAGCAGAAAACCCAGCTAAGTTGTGACTGGACTCCTAGACCCACAGAAACTGTGAGATAATAAATGTGTCTTGTATTAAGTCACTAAGTTTGGGATCTGCTTGTATGCACCGAAAGATAACTCATACAGGGCTTAATATTAGGAATGTGCAGCTCTGTGCAAACATGGTGGCTTATTTGGGCATGAAATGTTTGTTTTCTGTAAACATAATTTGTCTTATTGGTTCCCATCAAAAAATAAAAGCATATCAGTTCAGCAATAAAATGAGTGGCCTTATAATAATAATACTTACATATAACATTTGCCATGTGGCACCCTATTCTGAATGAATTTGTTATATTAACTCATTATCATCATAATAATTCTATGAGATACAGTAAGTGGCAGAACTGGAATTTATACCTCCAAAAATATGACTTCAGAGTCTTTGCTCTTAACCAGCAATCTATACTAAGTCCTATACATAAGTTTCTCATCATTGGAGATGTTTATCTGGCTTAATAAAAACTTGCCTAAAATTGTCTAGAAAAACAATTCTTTTAAGGTCATTTCCCACAGTAAAATCCCATGAATTTGTCATATCCAGATCAACAGAGAGCAATAAAAAATATCAACTCTTTTAATTTTAAGATCTACTATTTGATAATTTTATGACATAATAAAATTTAGATGTTTCTAAAATGAGAAGACAAGCTAAGCATCCAAAAAGTTGATTATCTGAGCTCTTAACCTCATGATAAAAGTTAAAAATAAATAAGTCCTAATGAAAAGGTAGAGAATGGAAAGTATTTTTCCACAATTCATTTGGTCTCTGACTCATTAAAGACTATTACTATGTTATGTGGAATTTTCCAACTTAATAGAAAGTCATTTTCACATTAAAATTTAATGTATAAACATGAAGTCTTTAAAAAATAAAATTTGACCATTGACACCTGTCACTGATAGCTAAAAATAGATATTTATTTAGTAATATGCAAGATATTTTATGGTTCAGACACATTAAAGATGCATTTATGTCTATGAAGATCACCTTGTTCTGTTTGCCCAATCAGACAAATAATAAAGTCTCATGAAAACCATCTCAAGTCATTATTAGTAGAGATCGTTTAGAACTCTGGATCCCCAGAATATTCATACCCTCCCAACTCATTAGCTTTTTCTCCAGAAAGGAAATCTGGACTGGCAAGACGGTCTTATTCCCTTTTATTGTCTCTGAGCATTGGCATTAATCTCTGTCCTCTATCTTCTGTTCCATCCCTTAATCTAACATAATGATCTGACTCTTTCTCTGGAGCTATGGAAAGAGAACTAAACCTAAAATTAGAAGGTCAGGTGCCAGATTTTGATTGATCCAGCATGTGTTTGTTTGTGGTTGACTTCTCTTTACTTATCTTCCCCGTTAGACACCTAATATCTACTTTATAAGATTTGGAGAAGAAAAAGTCAATTGGATATATACATGCTGTTAGATATTCAGTGTATACCTGTTCAGTCTGAAACCTAAATGACCTATTAATCTTTTCTTCCTAAAGCTCAGGCATGGGTGCATTCTAAGTCAGGGTTATAGTCATTATTCTATTCTATTTTATTCTATTCATGTGGTGTGAGTTTTTAAATCTCCATAATAAAGCAAAGAGTCTGTTAGGACAAATTTTGATGAGCTTTAGAATGCTCAAAAGAAGTTATACATAAAGTCACTTCATATCTAAGAAAAAAATGTTATTTAGATTCTAATAGAGGAGATAAACTTAGTTCCTAAGATTTCAATTTTTTTCAATAGTTTTTGGATGAGACTAAACTTCTCACTTGTGTGCATATTTGCCTCTAATTTATATGTGCATGAAATTATTTTCCATTGCATGTAGAAATAGCATGATTTTCCCAAATATTTTTAAAATAGTTACTGTAAACCATGAAGCATAGCTGTGGAATTCTGGGGGAGAAAACAGTTAAGATCAGGAATATTCAACCCTGTATCAAAAACAATGTCTTGACTCATTTTAAGAAAATGTATACTTCAGTAGAGGTTGGAATACAAAATGTGGTAAAATCTATATAAATGGCAATTAGAAGTCCTGCACAGAACTGGCTTCCTGTCATAATTTGGCTATCTATCTGCAAATAACAAAGGAGGGGATAAACCATTACTGTATGATTCTTTCAAAAATTTCAAAAAATTATATTGACTTCACTTCTCCTTCTACTCACGGGCAAGATTCATCTATCTTGACTTAAACAATGTTTTAGTCACATCATTTGTTTTCAAGACTATTTAATTGTCTAAAGGGTTAAAGGGAATGGTAGACATGCCTTATTATTTTTTTTAACATTACCCTCTTTCCATTCATCACAAGAAATAATACTGGAATAACCCAAAGTACTTTTGCTTTGAAACAACTCAAAAACTAATATATAATCTAACACCTTACTGAAATGTAGAAGTTGCTGGCAGAATAGAGGTTACTAGTGTCCTGCTATTTATAAAAATGAATCAAGGACTAACAGATATTATAGATTTTATACATTTTCAATACTTTATGGTTACTCAATTTATTTTAAAAAGTAATAATGTTTAAATAGAAGCTTTTAACACCTAAGCTGTGTTTTCTGAAGAAGTCACACAAAGAAAAACGGGCTCTTATAGAATGTAAACTTAGGCAACATAAATGAAATCTATTTGAGAAACTTGTAAGAGGTGCTTTACTTTTAAATTAAATATGAAACATAAAAAAATAATATCTCTGCCTGGTTAAATAAGATTTTCATTGGAGGAAAAGATTGCTTTACATCATTGTTAATTCAATTATATGCAGTATTTATTCATGTTTTTTATTAATACCGACACCTCGCACATCAATTCAGCTGTCACAGCATTGTCAGAAATCTATTGATTCTTTCATTATGGGAAATTTGCATTCATTTCCATGAACCATTCATTAAAGCATTAGACTAGTCCATAAATTAAACTGTGAGATTATTTGAATAATTTCATGTTTAGAAGTACTCATTCAATATTCCTTTAAAATTATTAAGGACATAGTTGTAGATTACATTTCTTAGCTCCTTTTTTGGATTATATTGATCCACAACTCTCACTTTTTAAACAGTATTTTACTTCTAATCCAAAGCAAAGCATACAGCATGATGAATTAATATTATGCTGAAAGTAGAAAAATTGGAACATAATTTAAACAATGACTTCATGCCATTGTACAAGAGTAGAAGCTTTCTGACTAGAAGACCCTATAACTGAGTAACATCATTATATCAGAATGTTCTATAAATTAGGTCTTCTATTAAGTAAGACATATGGATCTTAACTAGTCTAATATACTGAAAGAAAGCCTTTCTCCTTTGGTTTCTACCGGTTACTTTTACTTGAATTTACAGAAATCCCATTATCTGCAGGCTCAGGCCAGGACTATTTCTGTTTGAAGAGGTAAATATTTCAGCAGGGTCAGTCTCACAATTTTGTAGGCTTGCCATTTAGTCACATTTCCAGTCCTATTATTTCACAGGTGATGACTCAGCTTTTTTATAATTACCACCACTAGAGCCTGCTACCCCCACGGACTTTTGTTCCAGTAGTCAGGTCATGCTATACCCAAAAAGAACAAGTTGTGCCTGAAATCAAACACTCCCAACTCTGCTTCCTCCATAATGTAGCCTAATACTTCTCAATACGAGAATTTTGAAACATGCATCAGAGTCATTAATGTTTACTTGGTAAAAACATAGCTCACTGGGTGTAGGGTATACAGGAACTCTTTGTTCTATTTGCACAAGTTTCCCATAAATCCAAAAATGTTCTAAAATTTAAAGTTATATTTTTTAAAAATGCAGCTCCCATGGTCTAAACTATATCTGATAAACAATAATCTCTAGAAGGGGTATGAAGGGAAAGGACACTGTAACAAATAGCTTAGCTGATGCCCATGGACACTAGAGTTTTCTTGAAGTCTAGCAATGGGCTTATGTCCTTTACACTCTCTCCAGTACTGTCCATGTGGGTGACTAAGGTACCTCCCATGAGAATCTGGGACCACAGATGCTATCATCATCACTCTTTGTCCATGATTAAGTTCTTGGATTAATCTATTGAGTGCAGGAGCTTTCTAAGTAGAGAAATTACATCTTCACCTGAAAGCAAATGTAAGCAAGCCAACCAACCAAGTGATCTGACATTGGTAACTCGCATAAACATCAAGCTTCCTCAGTAGGTTCCACCTCAAGTAGTGGACTAATAGGCCGTCCCCTGCTAACCTTCTTTGCTTGGGTCATGAAATGCCTTCTATTGCCACAACCCTCAGTTAGAAAGAGTATGAGAATTGCTGTTTTAAAAAAAATTGCCTTGCCATCACAACATTCTAAAAAATAAACAGAGGTGTAGTAAATAAGAGTATTTAATGTTTCTTATGACTTTCTAGATTCATAAAGTTAATTATTATTTCTTACTTACATTATTTACTTATATTTATTTAAAGTAAATTTCCCACTAGGTAACCACAAAAGGTAAGTTACTAATTATTTGAGTGTAATGACTTAAATTATATTATATTTCACCCCTAACTAGAGAAAAGGCTGAAATATTAAAACAATGAGCTGAAACCTGATTCACATCATCCAGCACTGGGAATCCCAGGTCAGGCCCCCTGGCCCCCTGTGCTGCTTTCATTCAGTGGGGGCTGTGCCAGAAACAACTAGTCATTGTGAAGAATTGTTTAAAAATGAATGTGCTGAAGATTTTCTGATTCACATTCATTATCCACTGACCTGCTCTCAATGGATTTCACAAAAGGAAGCAAAACTAATTACCTCAGGCCAGGCTGTCTGGAAAATAATGGCACAGTGATTTAGAGAAAAGGATTCATGCTGTAGAGGCCTTTTAAAATACTGCATAGTTTTTAAATTAAATATCACACTTTTTTTGATGATAAAACTTTTGCATTTGAACTAATGTACCATCATTTCTTTTTTAGGAATCAGTACTAAACAATGAAGACCTTTGTGTGCTCAATATCAATAACATCAGTTCACCTCCTGTTAAATTATCTTAGCATACTTGAAAAGAGGCTTGCAAAATGTAAGCAGATTATTATACGTGTGGAGGAGTAGCTTTAGAAATGAGAAAAGAAAATAATATGATAAACCATTGGAAAGTCTTAAAGTAAGTTATTTATTGTCGCTCTGCCTTAATTTACCACAAAAATAATTTTAGCACGCATAATAGATAAAGATAATGTGTTCTCGTGAAACCTGTTTTGTTAAAAGGGTTTACTGAACTTATCGATATGCAGAGAAATTCTGCAAATCTTTTTATAGCTTAGTATAGGAAAAGTAGCAGTGACAACATAGGAATTTATTGTTTTGGAGGAGGGCAAGCTATCTGAGTTTGGTTAGTAGAAATATCATGTGTGGAGTCAGTGCATTCTAAAACACGTGGAGTTCACAAGACCTTAGAGAACAATAACCAAAATAAAAAGGGAGGGAATTGTAAAATGATTACATTCTTATGACAACAAAAGTGAAGAAAATTAAGAACATAGTGGGAATTTGACCAAATACTGGATAGAACACTTACTCACAGAAGCCCTAATGGTGGTGTCCTTTACTTGCTAAAGAATAATTATATGCAAATTAGTAAAGAGGAGTTAGAGATAGACCTCACTCTAGTGGTCCACTTGGCTCCACTTTGGATGAAATCTGGACGGATTTGAAGGTAATTATAAAGTATCCAAAAACTGAGGTCAGGAGAAAAACAAATTGGATTACAAACAAAATGTTAATGTGCTCATAAATCCTCACATTGGAACCATTGGGTTAGATCCATGGAAGTGGTTCTCTCACTGAGCATTGCAAAGTTACTTCATGTAGCCAATCATAGAATGGATCTCTATGTTGTTTCACCACTCGTGCCTGAAGAGAAGGTTGAACTGGCAAAGAGCAGAAGCTCACTTGGCTTCCTTGAGATGGGTAAAGAGGGTAAAGGAGGAGGGCTACTGCTTCCAGTATTCTCCTGCCTGTTTTCACATACAAGGTCAGACACTTAATTTCGCAAACTCATCCTAGAAAAAATGCTACATACCGCATTGCTGAGTATCACTATGGTCACCTTGAAAATACTCCCTTTGGGAAGCTATGCACCAATGCCAGCACCTAGTCCACCCTTCAAAGCAATTTTGGAACTTTTTCTCTGGAATGGCCATCAGAGCTGTCGTCGTATCCAAAATCTGACCATTAAGTTGGTGAACCTGCCACCATATGCTTATGTTAGCAGCACTGTACCAACAAGCACACAGTGGCAAATTCACAAACTTAATGGTCAGATTTTTGGACACAATGACAGCTCTGATGTTCATTCCAGAAAAAGAGTTCCAAAGCTGCTTTGAAAGGTATACTAGCTGCTAGATTCGGTGCATAGCTTCCCAAGGGGAGAACTTCGAAGGTGACCACAGTGATACTCAGCAATGAGGTATGTAGCACCTTTTCTAGGATGAGTTCATGAAATTAATTGTCCAACCTTGTAAAAGAGAACTATTGGATTAGAATTGAAAATCAACTGGTAAAAATCACATTCATCTCTTTCTTTTCTTTCCCCCTTATATTAATGTGTCCTGCTCCCTGTAGAGCAGTGGTCCCAAACTTTTTGACACCTAGGACCAGTGTAGTGGAAGACAATTTTTCCATGAAATGGGGCGGGGGGGTGTTTCAGGGCAAGGGGAGAAGCACAGATGAAAGTGGTAAATAAATAATGGGCAGGCCATGCATGGACTAAAATAAGTGCTGGATTCTGACTTAAAGCCTGCCACCAGATGCAACTGCACAGCTGAAGTACATTCCTTCACTTGCCACTATAAAGCCGACCACCAGACGCAGCTTAATTGTCACTTGCCACTCCTCATAGAGTTTTGAAGTGAGTCTACAAGCAATTGATTTATTATGGTCTCTGTGGTCAAACCTGTCTGCTAATGTTAACCTGTATTTGCAGCCACTTCCCAGCACGAGCAGCATCAGACCTCATCTCCACCTCACATAATCAGGCAGTAGATTCTCATAAGGAGTTTTCAGCTTAGATCCCTCATACATGCAGTTCACAAGGAGATTCAAGCTCCTATGAGAGTCTAATATCGTCGCTGACCTGCTAGGCAGAGCTCAGGTGGTAACGTGAGTAAAGGGGTTCACTTGTAAGTATAGATGAAGCTTCGCTCACTCACTTTGCCTTTCACCTCTTGCTGTGCCACTGGGTTCCTAATAGGTCACAGATGGATACCAGTCCATGGCCCAGGGGTAGGGGAACCCTGATGTAGAGGAAAGCAAATACACCGTTCTCTTTTAATTTAATAAAGAGAAAATATAATTATACCATTTTATCTGGTGTTATTTTGTAGATAATTACTGTAAATTTCAAGAATCATAGGAAAAAGAAATTTATTTTTTGAATCTAAAAAGAATAAATGAGAAAATGAGAAAATAATTGGCATTTTCTGAAGTATACAAATAAATTTATAATATTTGTTTATTCACAATTGGCACAAAGAGAACTGTCCTGCCTCCTTTAATGGCAAGACCAAACATTCATGTAAATATTTAGATGCAGTGTATTATATATTTCACACTAAATGTGTAAATTTTATTTTTACCACATAGATTTGATTGGATGTACAGACAATATAGTAATACCAGTTCAAAAAGAATGTAGTTGTATAATAGTTGTATTTACAATTTTATTAACTTTTTCAATTGTCTGTCAAATTGGCTATATCTCTTCTTTGTTTTCTTCCTAAATACTATCATAAAAGTGACTGCCATTTGACAAATTGTTACTCAAAACACTTGTGTAGAGCTTTTCTTGATGTCCTACCACAGAATCCACTACCTGCTCTGTCTACTACCTGTTAACCTTGCATTAATGTCTCTATTACTAAAATTATCACACCACATTATAATTAGAGATGTGTTCTCAATACACTTTTTGGTTGACTGTCTAATACTTGACTGTTAAAAATCAGTATTTTGGGGAAGTCAACTAATACTATTATAGAATGAACTTATGGAGCTTGAGGAAAAATATAAAAGAAATACCCACAAAGGTAATTATAATTACTGTTTCACTAGTAAAAATGTTAAAAGTCAATTTTAACTGTCTGAACTTTGAATTAGGAAGAACAATTTCTCCACTCATTTTTAAGTGTGATTGGTGGATGTGTAAATGTATTTGGGTAATTCTGCCAAAGTAGGCTACTGTTGATAGTAACGTTGGCACTGTTTGAAGATTTTCTATCATTGAAGTAAAAATTTTCAGTTACTTCATTCTTGTAATCTTATCAAACAAATACCTCAAATTGGAGTTGTTTGCACTGCTCAAAGAAGATACTGCGCATTTTCAGATGACTTTAAAAGTGTCTTCACATATTATTTTATCAGGAATGTTTTTGCACAGTTGTTTTGCAGTTCCCTGCCTGAGATAAAATTTATCTTAATCTTGGATCCAGACATATAGCAATAGAGATATTTAATTGGTTTCAATAATAACAAATGTCAAAATTCAGACCTCCATCTCAGCTTTCATTCCATACACACTTATCTCAGCAGGTTTCTGAGTAGCAAAATGTTGGGAGACTCCTTCTACAGACACAAGCTAAGAAATATTTCTGCTCTCAAGTCACATCATTTTGATTATTTCTTTAGCAGGTTAGCAAATAAGCTATATTCTCTGCAAGCAAGCTGTCTTGAAAGTTGGTATTGTTTGGCAAAGTACCGTGGTAAACCTTTTTAAAAATGTAATAGCTTCTAGTCCGTTTGGTTTGAACATCTGATGTATGACAAGGCAGTTCCATCATCCCTTTTATGTCATGTAGATGTTTTTTGGATTAAGTAGAGTGATAACATTAGCTATTTTCCTGCTTAAGGGCTGTAATTCTGTTACATCTTCTATGTTATAATTATTTTTCTAACATACAACTGAAGAATGTGAAAAAATATCCATCTTCTGCTTATTTACATGTCACTACTAGCCTTTATCACATTTGTTTCATTGTCACAATTATTTATTTGCTTCACTGATTTTCCATTCCATAAATAGTTCATCAATCAGGTCTACTCAGTTGTTAGCTGTGTAAGACCTAGAAATTTCTCAACAAGTAAAACAGAAGAGTAATTAAATTTTCCATTAACTCAGGATAGTAAAACTTCAAAATATATATGGTTGTATCTTTATGTCTAAATGTGTGCTTATAAAAAAATAAAAAATACTGATTCAGTAATGTTGCTAATTTGTTGGTGTAGTAAAAAAATTATGGTTGTATCTTTTTCTAAATGTGTGATTATATAAATAAGAAAAACACTAATTTAGTAATATCTTAACTGTTTTGTTGGTATGCACAGCAGAATATAAGTGAAAAATTGTGTTTCAGCAACATGTCTTATAGATAGAATTTGTTATGTATAATTTATAGTTTGGGTTAAACTAAAATTCTTTTATATCAATCCATAGAAAATGCTTGACCTTCTACTGTAGGCATTTCAATAAGACTGCTCAAAATTTTTGCCTCTATAGGCTTAAAATTATCAGAAAAACTATTCCTAAATTGCTTGTAAAAAACTGTGTTTTGAATTTTGATAAATGAAAACAAAATACTGGTTTTAGTACATCATTTTTCTCTAAGTTTAAAATTATTCTTCTTACTACTTTGTATTAGCAGAATTGAAGATGATTTATCATACATATTTTGGAGTCTTTTTTCCTCATGAAAATTTATAGTAGTATTGTGCTCTTAGTTCATTTTCTCAACTTTTGAAGAATTCCCAAAAAGGAATATGAAGACCAAAGCCAAATCTCCATGCTTCCCAAAATACATGTTTCTATGAATACTTTCTCTACGAGACTATGAGAATCATCAGAAAAAGACTTCATTTTATTTCTATCTTTTAGTGTCAAGATAGATACTAGGCACCCAGTAAACATTTGTCAATTGAAAGAATATATGTTTAAAATGATACCGCATGATGTAATAGAAAAGTATTGCATTTGCATTCATATATATATATATATATATATATATATATATATATAACATATACATACATTATATATATATTTGTATTTGTTAACATTGCAATATTGGGCAATTTAATTAATATCTCTGAACATAAATTTTCTCATCCAGAGTGTATTCCTGAAATTCCCTGAGTTGTGATATTTATAGCTGTATTTTAAAAGAGCAGTACAATGCTTGCCATCCAGTAGGTGCTCAATGCAGTGACTAATAGGAAGGAAGGAAAGGGGATGTAGTACCTTGTGTTTATATTGATTAAAGACCTATTTGTTGCCCAGTTATGAGCACATATTTAAAGATCTAATTTACTGGACAGAATTTATCAAACTGAAAAAAATATTATTCCTCCATTAAAATTACAAGCATTTCTCTTTTTTCACAGGATAGCTCAGGGATAAATTTCAAACATCCAGATAGTCTCTGAGAAATCTGTTGAAGTTTATCCATTTAACTCCCCAGTATCAAAAATGAACAAATCTCATTTGTCCAATGTGTGGGAATGAGTGTTTCTGCATTTGGGTCATGTTTCACCAAATTATAAGGAAGTTCATAAATTATTATATTATCTCCTCACAGTCTCCCTTATTTCCAATAATTGGTAAGGTTATTTCTTGACTTGCAATAGCAAACTCAAAAGAATTTCTCCTCTTAAGTGAGTTCTGCAGACTTCCATGTTTCTATGAGAAATGGCCTCAATTACTCATAGTCTTCACTCTTTGTAATTCCCTTAAGTATTGCAAAAGTATATTAATCATCATGATGTTCCAAATATCAACATTCCCATCAGTCATTTCAATTTCCTCAGTCTTGATCACTGGTACCAATCACTCTTTATGTAAATAATGATTAGGTTTAGGTACACAAAAATGTGCAAATATCTTCAAGTTATATTGAGGCTCTAGTAAATATTTTCCGATTGATATTTTGGAGGCTGATTTTCCACCATGTATATAACTCATACCTAGAATATGTCACACTTGACAAACCTACGAAATTACTTTTTTAAACTATGATCTTTTTAAAATTAATTAATTGATTTTTGTCTACTTGTTTTATGTTACAGGCATGGTAGTAGTCAAGGCTTCACTGCTATAGTATAGCTGTGATTTCTATAATATCTATTTTTATTTTTAAGTGATTTTACTTTATACATTTTGAAATATTATTTAATACACTGAACACAGTGTAGTATCTTCAGTATACTGTTCCATTTATTGCTATAAAATAACTCTATGTCATTTATTCCTTTCCTTCTCAAATAAATAATCATATGCTAATGTTGATCCTGCTGTTTTGGGCATAAATGTTTGCCTTTTTATTGGCTTTGTTCTTCTCAGCTTTCTTTGATCATTTGTTTCATGTGTCTCTCATTTTCAACACAACCCGTTGTCACTTTAAACATGCATTTACTAGCCTACCCACAAACACAGAAGCAAACAGAACATTACAGCGAAGTCACACCTCAGAAACATTTTTTAGACTTTGTCTCTTATCTAGAGATCACAATATCTGTCGTTTTTATTCCCTCTGTACTTATAGAACTTTTTTTTAAATCTTGCTCTCTGGCTTGAGATTCAGAATTTTTCATTATACTGGTAGCTTTCAGTCTTGCCTTACCAGCACTATTCACAGGCCACAAGTGCAGTGCCAGTATAACCAAAGGAAGACAGTCAAACACTGCACCTAAGGAAGAGTGATGTCAGCATCGTAGAGGCCTAAGTAGTTCCTATTCCCTCTCCCTCTTTCCCCTTCTTTTTTTAAACAATTGCACATCCATAACTGAACAAAAATACCTCAGTACTTTATACCTAGGGACTCAGGAGTATTCTTGAGTCACCATGCATCAAAAAATAAACAAGATCTCAGTAAGGGCTGCAGATCAAAATAGTGGGTGAACCTGTCTGACTTCCACTTTCCCTAACTGGAGAAGTAACCTGAAGAGTGCAAATCTGGGCAGGTGAGAGAGAAATTGTAGAAGTCCAGACTTCCTCAGGGAAATTCCAGCACAGTCTTAGAAAGAGATAGAAAAGAATTTGGATGCAAATGAGAGACAGGAACCTGCCTGAGCTCCCAGCTGCCCCAGGGCGACACTTCAAGGGGCTGTGACAGCAGGACCTCTCCCTCAAAGGGCAGAGACAGAGATCTTTCCAAGGAGGAGGTGTGAAGCCAAAGTGGTAACAGCCTGGCTACTCTGGTTGTGCGGTTTGTACCTGGAGCAACTCATTTCTCTCCAGCAGCACCCTGATTTCTGAGGAGCGCCCGTCATTACTGAGGAGAGGAAGGAGAAAGGAAGGAAGTAGATAAGGGTATCAAAGGGCATTAACGGAAAGCAGTTCTTGATCTCTGCTTCAGGACTTCAGAAGGAAGTCCACCTACATGCTTCTGGGAGTAAACCACTTGAGGACCTTCCCACCAGGCTTGTGGCACCCCAAAAGCTCCAGGTGCTAAATCCCCACCTCCCTCTACTCTCCTGCCCTCTCCTGGTGCAAGCTAGTGAAAGTGGCCACTAGAGTGAGCTCAGGCAGACCCGCAGCTTCCTCAGAAACGCGGTCAAACAGATTTGGTGGGCAAGGAAGAAACCACAAACTTGAGCTATAGCGCCACCTTCTGAAATTCTAAAGCAAAGATTCTAAAAATCAAACATGAATTTTAAGAAACAAAGAATCCAAGAAATGTTTAGTTAAGAAGGTACCTCCAAGGGGGTTCCCTGGGGTTCCATTAGATTTTCTGATAGTGTGGTGGCTAGGCCTCCACGCTCTCACCGCCACGGCCAGGGCTCGATCCCCGTTCAAGAAACCAACAACAACAACAACAAAAAAAAGTACCTCCAACTTCAAATACAAAAGCAGAAGCACATAGTGATGAGCAATATTTTTTAAAGAGAAATCAAGAAAATTAGTACCACAAAATCAAATAATTCTCTAGCAACTAAACTCAAACGCATAAAATTTTGCAAACTGATAGAGAATTCAACATAGCTGTTATGAAGAAATTCAACAAACTACAAGAATACTCAGAAAATTCAATGGAATTAGATAATAAATTAATGAATGGAAAGGACATTTTTACTAAAGAAATTGAAATTATAAAAAAAGAACCAATAAATTCAATGAATGAGATGAAGATTCCACAGATTCTCTATATTAGGCAGACCAGATGGAAGAAAGACTAAATGAGTTGGAGGATAGAAATATAGAAATAATTCAGTTAGGAAAGGCAACTGAGATTTAAAAGTAGTGAAGAAAGTCAATGAGAGCTATTGGATTCAATAAGAAAGGACAATGTTTGAATAATTAGGGTTACAGAAGAAGAGAGTGAAATGGGCAGAGAGTTAATTTAATGAAATAATAGCTGAGAACTTCTCAAACCTAGGGAAGGACTTAGACATACAAGTGCATGAAGCCAAAAGAAGACCCTATTATCTTAATGCAAAAAGATCTTATTCATGAAACATTATAATGATACTGTCAAAATCAATGCTAAAAATAAAAGTAAGTTAAAGTGCAAGTAATCTATAAAGGAACCCCCAGTAGGCTGTCAGTGAATTTCTCAGCAGAAACTCTACAGGCCAAAAGAGTGTGGGGTGACATATTCAAAATGTTGTGAAAAAAATTGCCAGCCAAGAATACTTTATCTGGCAAAGGTAACCTTCAGATATGAAAGAAAAATAAAAATTTTCCCAGAGAAATAAAAGCTAAGGGAGTTTATCTCTACTAGACCTGCCTTACAAGAAATGTTGAAAGGAGTTCTTACAAGCTGAAATGAGAAGATACTAATTAGTGATGTGAAAACATAAAAGTGCACAATACACTAGAAAAGGTGAAAAATAAAATTAGAAAACTGTAACTTTATTATAAGGATGATGTATTAACTACTCATCCACAGTAAAAAAGTGAAGGAAATAGTAAAAACTATAGCTACTATAAGCATTCAATGGATACATGACATAAAAAGACATAAATTGTAACATAAATAATATAAAAAGGTAGAGTAAAAAGGCAGCCTGTATAGATGTTCAAAGATAAGTTGCCCACAACCTGAAATATCTGTAAGATATTTTGTATAATTCACAAGTTAACCACAAAGCAAAATCCAAGAGTAGGTCTACAAAATATAAGTGGAAACAGAGCATACCACTATAGAAAATAAGTAATTTATGAAAGTAGGCAGAGACAACGGGAAAAGGAAACGATGAAAATTCAGAACAACCAGAAAGCAATTAAAATGATGGCATTAGGAAATCCTTATGCATCAATAGTTACTCTAATGTAAATTGATTGGATTTACCAATCAAAAGGCACTTAGTGGCTAAATAGATTTTTTTAAATAAATAAATAAATCCAACTATATGCTGCCTATAAGAGACACATCTAGCTTTAAAGACACACATATGGGTCCAGGTGAATGGATAAAAGATGATATTCTACACAAGTGTATACCAAAATAAAGCAGGGGTGGCCATATTCATATGAGATAAAATAGACTTGAAGCCGAAAATGTTAACAAGAGAAAAAGAAGGTCATTATATAATGATAAAAAAGACAACACATCAAGAAGATATAACAACCTTAAATATATATCCACCCAACATTTCAGCACCTAAATATATTAAACAAATACTAACAGATCTGAAAGGAGAAATAGACAACAATAGAATAATAGTAAGGGACTTCAAGAACCACATTCAGCAGCAGATAGATCATCCAGACAGAAAATTAATAAGAAAACACTGGAATTGACCACTACTTTAGATCAAATGAACTTAAACATTCCATGCAATAGCAGCAGAATACACATTCTTCTCAAGTGTACATAAAACATTCCCCAGGATAGATCATATGATAAGACACAAAATAAGTCTTAGCAAATTTAAGTATATTAAAATTATTTCAATGGTAGCTTCTTACCACAAAAGTATGAAACTATAAACGAACAAGAGAAAAGCTAAAAAATCTATAAATGTGGAAACAGAACAAACAACACAGTTCTCAACAATCAATGGGTCAAATAAATCAAAAGTGAAATAAAATATATCTCAAAACAAGTGCAAATAAAAATAACATCAAAATGTATGAGGTGCTGCAAAAGTAAGTCTAAGAGGAATGTTTTAGCTATAAATGCATATATTAAGAAACAGATCTCCAATGAATAACCTAATTCTATACCTCAATGAACTATAAAAAGACAAATTGAGCCCAAAGTTAGCAGAAGGAAGGGGATAATAAATAACAGAGTGAAAATAAAGACACTAGAAAAACAATAGGAAGGGTCAATGAAACTAGAGGAAGGTTTTTCTAAAAGATAAACAATATTGACAAACCTTTAGCTAAACTAAGAAAAAAAGAATAGTCAAATAAAATTATAAACAAAACAGGAGGCATTACAATTGTTCTGCAGAACTATATAGTAACATAAGAATCTAGTAGGAACAATAATATGCCAACCAATTAGACAACCTAGAATAAATAGATAAATTCCTAGAAAAACACAATGTAGCAACACTGAATCAATAAGAAATAGAAAAATCTGAACAGGCCAAGAAGAAAAGAGATTGAATCACTAATTTAAAAACTTTCTAAACACAGAAAAATCCAGGACCAGACAGCTTCTTTGGTAATTCTACTAACCATTTAAAGAAGAATTAACAGCAATTCTTCTCAAACACCTCTAAAAAAAACACTTCCAAATTTATTATACAAAACTAGCACTATTATGATACCAAAAAGGAGAAGGGCACTATAAGAAATCTATAGACCAATATCCCTAATGAATATGGATACAAAAATTCTTAACAAAATATTGGAAAAGCAAATTTATAAAACACTGTAAAGATTATATATCATGACCAAGTGGGATTTATCCCTCAGATGTAAGGAGGATTCACATACACAAATTAATAAGTGTACTACATTACATTAATATAATAAAAGATAAAAATCATATGTCCATCTCAATAGATGTACAAAAAGTATTTGACAAAAACACAATGTCCTTTCTTTATAAAAATTATCAACAGATTAAGTACAGAAGAAACATACCTTAAAATAATAAAAGCCATATAACAAACCTACAAATAACATTATACTCAATAGTAAAAACTGAAAACTTTTCTTCTAAGATCAGGAAGAAGATAAAGATTCTCACCCTTAACCACTCGCATTCAATATAATACTGGAAGTCCTAGCTAGAGCAGTTACTTGAGACAAAGAAATAAAAAGCATCCAAATCAAAACTGAAGAAGTAAAATAGCTATTATTTATAGATTATGTGATTTTTTTAATAAAGACAATGCCAAAGATTTAACAACAATAACAAAAAACCTGGTGTATCTAGTCTATAAATTCAGTAAAGCTATAAAATTAACATATACATTTCAGTTATATTTTATATACTAATAATGAAACACCTAAAAAATAAAGAAAAGTATATCATTCACAATAGCATCATAAACAATAAAATATCGAAGAAAAAATTTAACCAAGGAAGTGAAATATATATACAGAAAACTGCAAGAATTGTTTGAAAGAAATCAAGGAAAACACCAACAGATAAAAAGACATTCGTGTTCATGGATCAGAAAAATAATACTGTTAAAACATTCACATTACCCAAAGCCATCTATAGATTCAGAGCAATTCCTATCAAAATTCCAATGGCATTCTTCACAGAAATAGAAAATAACAATCCTAAAATTTATGTGGAATCACTAAAGGCCCCAAATAGCCAAAGCAATCCTGAGAAGAAAGAACAACGCTGGAGGAATCACATTTCCTGGTTTCAAAGCTATACTAATTAAAAGAATATGTTATTGGCATAAAAATAGACACACAGATCAAGGGAACAGAACAGGGAACCCAGAATTAAACCTCTGCATATACAACTAATATTCAACAAAGGAGACAAGAATACCCAATCAGAAAACGATAGTCTCTTCAACAAATGGTGCTAGGAAAATTGGATAACCACGTACGGAACAATGAAATTGAACCCGTCTTCCACCACTCACAAAAATTAACTCAAAATGGGTCAAAGACTTAAACATAATACCCAATACCATAAAACTACTAGAGAGAAACATAGGGAAAAAGCTCCTTGACATTTGTCTTAAAAATCATATTTTTTTTTGGACATGACACTGAAGCACAAAAGAACAAAAATCAGTAAATGGGACTGCATCAAATTTAAAAGTTCTGCACGGAAAAATATTCAACAAAATGAAAAGGCAAAATATAGAATGAGAGAAAAATTTTGCAAACCATGTACAAAATAAGAGGTTAGTATTCAAAATACATAAAGAACCCATGCAATTCAGTGACAACAACAAAACCCCATTAAAAACTAAGGCAGAGGAACTAAATAGATACTTTTCCAAAGAGGACATCCAGAGGTCCAATAAGTACATGAAAAGGTGTTGAGCATCATTAATCATTAGGCAAATGCAAATCCTAACAACAAAATGTTAGCTCACACGTGTTAAAATGACTATCCTCAAGAAGAAAACAGGTAAGTGCTGAGTATTTGGTGAAAAGGAAACCCATGTACACTTTTAGTAGGAATGCAAATTGGTTTAACTACTATTGAAAGCAATATGGACATGCCTCAGAAATTTAAAAAAAAAAAAAAGAATTACTATATGATCCAGCAATTCCACTTCTGGGTATATACTAAAAGGGAATAAAAATAGTATCTCAAGGAGATATATGCACTCCATTATTCATTGCAGCAATATTCACATTAGCCAAAATATGGAAACAACCTAAGTGCCCATCAAGTGGATTAATGGATAAAGAACTGTGGTGTGTGTGTGTGTGTGTGTGTGTGTGTTGGAATATTATGTGGCCAAGATAAAGAAGACATCCTGCCATTTGCAACAACATGGATGGACCTTGAGGACATGATGATGAGAAGAGTCAGACAAAGATAAACACTGTATTATATCATTTATAAGTACAATCTAAAAATGCTAAATTTGCAAAAACAGTAAAATGGCAGATACAATGGGCTAGGGGTCGGGGAATAGATGAGATGTTGTTTAAGTTTACAAACTTGCAACAAGTAGTAAAGAAGTCCTGCAGAGCTAAATCACAATATAGTGATTACACATGACGATTACATTTATAATATCAAATTTGCTAAGACACTAAATCTTAGTTATTCAAACCACTTAAAACAATTGTGTGACATGATGTATGTGCTAATTATCATTACAATCCTATTATAACATATTAACGTATCAAATCAACATGTCGAATACCTTAAATTTATACGTTTTATGTCAAATACATTTTAATTAAAAAATAATAAAAACATGGCACCTCAGAACAAGAAAAATATCTGCTCTGATGTCATTTGTTCAGTGAGGGTGGGCAACCATACTGTAATATTTGAACTTCTTTTTGATTATTTTTTTCTTTCTATGGGTGTTTTTTGAGTGTGAATATCAGAGATGAGAAATGAACGCAATATTTTTGCCCTATTTCTTCTCTATCCCAGACACTGTCTTTTTATTCTCCATTTGTTTGTTCATATTGATTTTGCCTATTATAAAAATGCTAAAAATATATGATTAAATGTATATTTTGCATATTTGTGTGAGCATTTCTATAGGATTAATTTCTAGAAATAAAATTGTGGATGGTAGGGAATAAACATTCAAGGTTTTTGATACATCGTTTGAAATTGGCCTTTCAGTAGTTTTTTGGGAGTGTGTGTAGGAATATCACATTGAAGTCTTATTTTGCATTACTAATCCTGAAAATCTTTCTTTTTTACCTTTGTCAAAATGACACGCAAATGAATTTTTGTCTTAGAATTTACTTTTAAGATTTCACTTAATATTTGTCCCAATGTTTTTTTCAGTGATAAGAAGATAAACTCTATCAAATAGAATTTACATTATAAATAGAAGCTTAGATTTAATAAACATATAGTATCAGAATCATATAAATGCCCAGGTCCTACTCTCAGATATTCTGATTCAGTTTTCCTGAAATGGTATCTGAGCTCAGCAATTTTTGTTTTAGGTTTCCCAGGTGATTCTAATATGAAGCCTGATTTCAGAGTCACTGATTAGATCATGCTCCATCTTCATTTCTCTGGAGGAAAGAGGTATCCTTGATTAAAAAACAAAAACAAAACAAAACAAAACAGTAGGACCTTTTAGAGACATAAAAAAAAATGAAAACTAGGGTTGGAAAAGCCACTTGATACAAGATATCTAGCAAGTTATTTAAACATTCTTGGTGTCTGATTTTTATCTATAAAACCTGGAATATAATAAATGTCCTCCTCGAAGTGTTGTTGAAACAGCATGCAAATCACATTGATCAGACTAAAACTGGTTCTGCTCCCTTAAAGCAGATTGATGATTAATGCAATCTTTGAGTTATTTTACAGGGACAGTACTGTGCATGGGCCACCCTGTCCTCATGATGACCCTAGACCAAAAATCTTTAGCCCAACAAACTCAAGCAACAGAAATGTGGCCACCTGGAACATTTTACAAGCAAGAGATCCTTCAATAAGGAAGATCAGTGCCTACATCCAATATGAACAAATACAAAGGTTGCCAAAAGAATGTATACACATTTTAAGAAAGGAAAAAAATTGTGTTAAAATTGTAATATTCAATATATACCATGAACAAAAAAATGAATACAAGTCACATTTGACTCTGCAATTACAAGAGATGCTCCAAGTGGTTACCATCAGCATGCAGACACTTCTCACAATGGCAAACTACTGCTTGAGCAACATTGACCCAAGTGTCCACTTGTTTCTCTGTGCATGCCATTTTAATTTCTTCCTGAAGTACCGCCAGGGTAGCCAGTTTTCTGTGGTACACCACATTCTGTAAGGTCCCCCATAGGTAGAAGTCAAGGAATGTTAAGTCAGAGAACATAGGAGAAACTCAACTGCACCTCTTCGTCCTATCCATTGTCCTGGTAAATAGTCTTGCGTGTCTCAAATGACAACCATGTTCCGCCATTTCCTTTGACTGTTCTACTTTTCATATGGTAAAGCTAGCATTCATTTGATTAACGCCATCTTTTGAGTGAACGTCATACTACACATTGCTACTGTAATTCCATTCAAATTTGGAAAGTAATACATAGATGTAACATCTCTTAAAATGTGTATACGTTTTTTGGCATCTCCAGTATAGCACTACCGATCAAACTGTCAGATTGGAATTTCTTTGTACTTTCTCTTGCCCCTTGGCCCTATGCCATAATTGGCCAACTTCCAAAACCCTACAATCAAAACTTGCCCCACCAGCATTACCTTATGCCACCCAGTTCTCCCAGACTCTTAAAATTTGTTTAGATCCCAGAAAGACAGATTTGAGAGGTGCTTTCTGTCCCCTTACTGGTGGACCCAAGAATAAATAAGGCTCTTTCTTTTTCACAAAAGCCAGTGTCATAGTTTTGGCTCCTATGCATATGGGGCAATGGCAGATCCTTGTTTGGTAACACTGTTTGAAGGAAGATGTGTGGTAATGTATATAAACTTTTTTTGGTTATGCTAATACCTCTTAGTTATATTGTGTTCATTAATTCATCTGTGTTTTTGTTAATTCAATAAATATTTATTGAGTATCTACTATATGACAGATGCTGGTGATTAGAAAACAAAAATAAGCTTAAATGCCTTCTTAGAGCCTAGATTCTGCGAATAGAAAAAAATACTATAAATAAATATATTGATAGATAACATAATGGCAGGTAGCATTAAGTGTCCTGTAGAAGATTAAAAAATGAAAATAAAATTAAAATGTGAGAGGGCATTCCATTTTAGTTTAGATAATCAAAGAACTCTTGAGGAGGTAATATTTATAAAAGACCTCAATGAAATGAGGAAATAGGCCACTGGACTGTCTGCATAGGATATTCCATTCAGAGGTCACAATGAAAAAGCCCTTAGATGGGTGCTATTTCTTTTGTTGTTGTTTTGTTGTTGTTGTTGTTTTGTTTTGTATTGATGTTTCAGGGGGATATATTTTTAGATTAGCTAGTATATCAGGGTCCTAATAATGTAGTCTGCAAAATATAATGTAGACTTCTTTTTTATTTTAGAAATAGAAAGACATCAGTATAGGTCTTTAAAAGGTAAAATGTCGTAAACCAACCTTTCTTTCTTTTTTCATTTTAAGGTTCATCCAGGGTAGTATAGAGGGCAAGAGGAATGCACACCATGTCGTTAGGAGTCACTTGCATTTGTTGCTCATTTTTTTTGGTCTAGTGTGATGTTGGTGGAAATGTTGAGAAATGATAATTCCAAAGATATACTTTAAAACCAGAATCAACCTGCTTTGCTGATGGATATGATGCACGGTTGAAAAAAAAAATGTGACAAATCCAGGCTAACTCCAAGTTTTGTAATATACCAAATAATGAAATGGGTTTACATACTTTCCTCATTTAATCTTAAAATGGCCTATCAAGTTCAGTGACAATGTTCCTGTTTTGCAAATTAAAAAAAGGGATTTCAGAGAATTTTAGTTTTTGTGCATCATGCAAACATGAAGTGTTTTTCATTTTCTTTTGATTTTATTTCCACATTCTTGCTGTTGTGAGGTGTTATACAACTTTTATTATATTTTATAAGTTTTCTCACTCACTTTGCTGAGACTATTTTCAATCCCAAATTATTTTTAGTGATATGATGAGATGACAGCAAAATGGAAAACTCAAACTCAGGTGAGATTGTAAACAGAAATTTGGAGTCAAGAAGCATAAGATATGAGTTAAAATTACCCGAACTTTGTTGTTTCTAGGTTATAAAGATGTGAGAAATACAGCAATATCTGGCGAGATGGGCTGGGGTTTCTGGGAGAAATTTGTCTGCCATGTTTAACAGCATGGCTTTGGCCTTTGAATGACTTATTCTCTCAAAACCAAAATCTTTAATCATGGATTATCAGGTAACGAGCCTTGAAATTACTAACTTCTTGATAAACTATTGGAAATAACAAATGAGCCACTTCTTTAAAAGTAAGTACTATAAGGGCTGTCCAGAAAAAAATCCAGCCATAAATGCCTCTAGTTTTCATTTGGCATGGCTGGATGCTTTTCAGACAGCCCTCGTACTTTCCACACAAAAAACTCATTTTACAACAAAATGACAAAAATGAATTATAACTATAGAAAATAGTGTCATTCTCTGACCAATTTAATCTTCATTTTTATGCTGGAATTGAAATAATCACTTACTAAAGAAAAATGATCTCTAGTTCCTTTCTTAATTATTTCAAAAGTCAATAATTAATTACTTCGAATTAATGCATAAATTATAGCTTTAACATTTTTAAAATTCTACCAGTTTCATCTTTTGATGTTTAATTAGAAATAATATGTTTTTACTCTCCAGAAGTCTATCAAGATTTTGGATGTGGTTTAACCACCAGGTAACTGGCAATGAAGTCTGCTGATATAAATTAAAAAGTTAGAGCTAGTTGCTTGAAGAAAATATTCTTGACTTTCTTGACTTTCTTCTGTTTGCCTCTGTATCTCATTGACTCCAAATTATTATGATAAGTAGCACATAATTTTTTTAAGTGGATACCTCTTCTATAAGGACATCACAGTAAAGAATATAAAAATAGTTGACCACAATGACCAGATTTTTACACATTTCATTCTGTTTTAAGGTTGTTGTTAAGCTTCAGCACAAATGGTTTCCCAGAGCATAAAAAAATAATTTACCATTCTCATGGTATTAATACATTGTAACATCCTTCCTTTTACTGTGCAAAAGAACTTAAGTCATTGATGTCACAGGCTGGTATAATAGTAAACCTCAATTTCCACCTGTGTGGGTTACACTTGAAGAAAATACTTTAGTATTGTTGCTTTGGTCTGGTTGGTTGTCATCCACACTTAGAAAAAAGAATTACAAAATAAATGGCATCATCTATCATTTAATAAAAAATGGCTTCAGGGATATTTAGTTACATTAAAAAATCAAGTCTCTAAACAAGAGAAGACATTAAAACAATTGGTCATTGTTATGTTATACTCAGAAAAGCCTTTGTCAGTTAACTACCTGTACCACTAGCATTTTAAAATGTACTAGCTCTTGCAGCTGACTGCAATTCTAACAGAGTTTGAGTTCTTGGTCTATATATAAATAAATAGTTACTTTATATCCTAGGTGTTATTCTCATTTTTGTTGCCGTTTGGTAATGGTAATCATTATAATAAGTTGTTTCTCTATACTACATTAGCATCTCATTCCAACAAAGTTTTTTTTTAGCTTTTCTGGACCCATCTAGTAATGTAATCTGAGATAACAGTGTTTGTTGTTACAAGATGATCCCATGTCAGCCTCATGAATTGTTCTAACCCTTCTCTCAGGCATGCTGGAAATGACCCTAAATGAAAGGGGCTGACAAAAGTTTCACAGTATGTATATGTACAAAAAAGGACCTGTGAAGAGAGCTGATCCCTTCTGTAGGAACCAGAAGTTCATGAGGCTGAACCAGCTATGTCATTATTATAAGATTGAACTGGAGAAACAAGCTCAAACCATAGCTTGAAAGTTCTAGTAGAGCATATTAAAAATTTTCATCTTCTTCTCAGAACACCGGAAAGCCACCTAAGAAAGGTTTCAAGCTGAGAGACACATGATCTCATTTTAGTTTTAGAAATATCATTTTGGCTGATGTGAAATAAAACAAGAATAGATATGAGACAAGAATAGTCATAATGAATAAATGTTAATTGAAGCGTGCATTGGGCCACTTTAGGCACCAGAGTAAACTTGTCCCATGCCCAACAAAATCTTTCTACAGAATGAATACTGGCTCTATAGTCAAAATAGCATCCTTGAACCTTAAAGCTTTTATCATATTAATATATTAATTTACAAATACTCCTAGAAGATATGAGTTGTGGCTTAATGGATACAGAGTTTTAGTTTTGCAAGATAAAAGGAGCTCTGGAGATTGGTTGTAAATGTATAATATTTAATATTATGTAATGGTAAGTTGGTAAATTTTATGTTACATGTATTTTACCACAATTAAAATATTTTTAAAGTCAAAAAACAAGGCAGAGGGAGCATTTGTGAGTCAGTAAATTGTGTACAAAACCCTTCTAAGCATTATTTTTAAATTTTGATCTAAGGAGAAAATATTAGTCTCAATAACAGATTAAAACTGAAACTCAGAGCAGTTCAATGAATTGTCTGAGGTTAGATTTGTAAATGGCAAAACTTTAGTTTGAATTCAGGGCCTTCGATATATAATCCCATATTTCTACTACCCCCCAAAAGTTCATGAAACATATTTTGGTACTAGAAGAAATCAAGGAGTTTCATCACTTAGCAATAGAAAGCATATGTTAGGAGTTAGGTAAAGACAAATAGTTATAAAAGGTCTGGGAGCCTTGAAAACAAAAGCACCTTGATCAGTTATACTTTTATCTGTGCTTCTTCTTGGCCAGTATGATGTCTCATTTTTCAAAAAATACGTAATACTGAAGAAATACATCACTTATCCTACCACAAGCAAGACTAGTGAAAGGAAATCAGTTTTAGAAAAAGAAGTGAAAGGCATGTGGAAAACAAGTGAAGACTACCCAAATGAGAACAACTAGAGACTATTCAGAGCTTCGCCTCCAAACCCACCAGCCCCCCCCCCCATCACTTGCCTTTGGCAGAGATTCAGACAGGAAGGGGAGTGGGAAAGCCTTTATAGTGGGAAAAAAAGTTCTAAGGTGAGCTCTGATTGAGGGGTGCTGGCATGGGGGAGCTGACTATGGCTACTTAGATAGGGCTCATCCTATGTGATTAGTTTAGGGAGCATACCCAGCTTTCTCGGGTTCATCCTGATCCACAAAAATTAAAGAAGGTGACCATCACTAACCAAGTCTTCATCATTCTGTGCTCAGTATTTCTGAGGTTGTGGTTTTGCTTCTTGGGCTATTAGCTAGAGAGATTATAGGTCCAACTACAATTGTTACATATGCTCCATTATATGTTCATTCTCTTGAGCACACAGGACATATTTAGAGATTTTAGATTAGGAACAAATGAGGGGAAATGACTACCCTGGAAGTTTTGGTGTAGTGGCAAAATTTTCCCTTGGAGTCAAAGCCAAAAGTGACCTCAAAATGTAATGCCTGTAAATCCTAGAATATTTACAGTATTTAAATGCTGCTTATTCAAACCAATGTACATAGTCTTGGTCTAATAATAAAAAAAAAAGCACAGAATAAAATCAGCAAATTTTTAATGTAATTTCTCCATATGTTACTAGAAATGTAAGTTTCAGCCTCTCTCTTAAACACCTGTCAAGTTCTCAATTCTTGACTTCTAAAAATCTTTATTATGCATTTAAGGGGAAAAAATCATTCAAGCATATACAGTTTCCAAAAATAAATTATGCAAATGCTTAAGTTTAAATACATTCAATAGATTTTCATCATAGAGTTGCTTTTATAAAATGTAGTTATTCAGTTGTCTTAAATCTACTTAACCACATTTTTTCACTGTTAAATAAATCCATCTCTAAGGATAAAAGAAATTAAAATAAGTTAAAGTTGTTATTAGAATATCACATTTAAAGCATTTCCACTTAAGAATGCATCCAAGGGAAATAATTTTTCTTCATTTTCTCCATTCTTCCTCCTTCCTTTTCCCCATTCTTTCTTGTTACCTCTTTTTCCTTTCCTATTCATTTATTCATTTCCTTTTGTTTCTCTGTCTCTCTCCCTCTTTCTCTCTTTCTTTCCTCCTATTACAGAAACACATTTTTTTTCTCTCCTTGTGATTGTATTAATGATGCCTTTTATTTTTGTGTTTTCTGATTCATTGATGTCTTGGTGCCTTGCTAACACAGAAGAAACAGACATTCCCAGGGCTTGGACTGGCCGTGGACTAACCTGCAAGTGTGCTTTTCAGATGCAAATGCATCAATCCAAAACTTCTAGCCTAAACAAGCTCCTCCTCTGTCTGGCTCTCAGGCCACTATTTATCTCTCCTAATCACCTCAGGGCCAGGTAGCAGACAACTAGAGACAATCCTATTCCCCAGGGCTGAAATTATTCAAATTTGCCAGTCCTTAACCTCATCACTCTGCTTTGTCTTGCCTTTCCTGAGAAAAACACAGTAAAAGGCTCATGCCATATCTTCCCACTCCTGCCTCCCACCTGACTCTGGTGCTTCCTCTTGTGCCCCTGCATTACTGGTACGTCCCTCCTCTTGGGAAGTATAACAAACTATCTGCTCAGTAGTAATTGTGATCATCTTGCCTGACTGTACCTGAATAATGAAATCTAAATTTCAAAATAATAATATTTGATGGGGAAGATAGCAGTAGATTGCTAAGTGAGGGGGTAAAAGTCAGCTCACGATATTTTTGTACAGACTTTCTTTTAGTCCAAACAACTGATTGGTTTTCTGATGAATTCTCAAGCTGTGCATGCATATAGTCCTTAATGAGCACTAGTGCCCTGACCTTGTTTGAGAAAAACATTCTGAAGTGAATTTATGGTAGATGAAAAATTACACGTAAAGCATCTGGAGCACTTTTAATTTTCTTATCCTCAGAAAATAAGAGAATTACCAGACTTGCCCCTACAACTCGTTATGCAATTCTTTGGAAGAAATTGAAGTCTCATTCTTCGAAATAGGAGCAGCCAAATAATTAAATCTCCTCCTTCAAAATGAAGGATTCAAGGCAAAGACATTTTAATAGAGACATACATGCAGGAAAATCATTCCATAAGACTACCAAGAATAGACTGCATGTTAATAAAGAACATAAAGCTGGTTGTTATCTAAATCCAGTGTTTTTGAAATATTTTCAGTGGCCCACCTCCTCAGTACAAAATCTTAAGCACACCCCCCAATATTAAATGTTTTTTCAAAATATAAGTGTGTATACTTGTGTCAACTGACAAACAGTAGTGAAACACAACCTTCCAGTGCACATACTTCTCAGAGAACTATAGTTTAGGTAGTTTATAGCTTGCTATCTAGTCCAGATTATTTAAATACCCTGCTTGCCTTTGTCCCATATTCCCTGGCCTCCCCTGACCCCCACTGTCATTCTTCACACAGCAGCCACAGTGATAATTTTAAAACATTAGTCAGTTTTTCTCCTTCTCTTGAGTGTCTTCTAAAATCTTCCAACTGTCAGTCCCAGATGTAGACTGAGATGAGGTTTGGTACAAAAGTGATATTATATGGAAATGTTTCCAGGGAAACTAGGAAGAAACTGCTCCCAGGGGAACTGGGAGAAGAGAACAGAGAAAGGGAGAGATTCAGACATGGGTGTGACCATAGAAGAAGTCTCAGAGAGGGTCCTTTCAGCCTGAGTCCAAAGAACTCCAGAGACAAAATTAACTCCCAGTGTTTTCTCAACTAGAGGCTGCATGCATGAATTATCTAATTATTGGTTGTGAGGAAACAGGCCTAAATTTTCAGATGCTTCTGTGCAGTGTAAACAAGGCAGGCTCTAGCTGCTTCAGAACATCCCTCTAAAAATAAAGAGTCATGAGTGGTAGCTCTTGAAAGGAAAGCACTCTGAAACTAACTTACAAAATGATCATATGGAGAATTTGGGCACCAATATTATCCATTACATAATTCAACTTAGTAAAGAATCTAAACTGCTTACCATGGTTTTGTGTTTTAGCCCAGAATATTTCTGCAATCTCGTCTTCTATCATTCTCCATCCTACACCCTCATCATACCCACACTAACATGCATTCTCTTGCTTTAACCAACCAAGTTTGATCCATATGGTTTTATTCCTTTTGCCTGAATTATCTGACCCCCTTGTCACATGTTTGACACTATTGTATGATTCTGAGTTAAAATGGTTTATTTTCAGAGTCCTTCCCTCATATCTGTTCAAAGAAATTTCAATGCCCCACAAACTCTTGGTCATATGAGTTTGTTGTTTTTTTTTATAGCACTGATTGCAATCTGAAATTAACCTATTTATTATTTTGTCTCTGTCTCTCCCCATTACAATGTAAGCTTCATGTGTGTTTTATTCATCTTTTTTCCCTGACATACTGTGCACTGTCTGACAGATGGTAAGTGATAATGGTTATTTAATAAATAAATAAATGATCAACGTGGACTACTTATATCTTGTTAATTTCACTTTCACCTCCATGGACTCTTATCCTTTATTAATAGGGCTGTTCTAGGAAATGGAGGGCATCCCATCAAAAATAAATTAAGGAAGGAGTTTAAGAAAGCATTTCCTCAACATAAAGTGAAGCATTTATATAAGCTATTAGAGTATACTATCATGTTGATCAAATTGCCTGTTTATGAATCTCAATTAATGAATCTTTGATTAATCTCAATGAGGCCCTTGACTTTGAACTTCACAGCCTTGGATGATTATGAAAAGCTATTTCTGTTTATAAAAATGGCATTCTAGAAGGCAGCAATATACCTGAGCATCCTGAGACTTCTGATATATAAAATGGCCTATGTGGGTGTGAAAATTTGATTTATAATATTCACATATACTGAGAGAAATATTACTAATTTACTTGGCCTGTAACTCATGAATGTTACTCTCCAAGACTCCATTCACCGGTTGGAGAAAAAGTATCCATATCACTTTGGATACTTTTTGTTTTAAAACTAAATCTAATTCATTAAAGACTCTACTTAATGGTTTAAATAACGTAAATCCAAATCCATGATTTAAACATTCCATTTAGATAATGATCAGTGTTACCAGAAAAATTCCTCAGCCACTCGAATATCTCAGACATCTTTTCCTGGATCCTCCTAGGGTTGGAGACAAGTGTATAGAGGAAGGATGTGCCTTTTGTACATGTATGCCATTGGAAAGACTCAGGGCCCTTTGTTACTATGTCTTCTGGCCAGGACTATGTCCCTAGTCCATGGCGACAAGGTCTGGCAAATGTCTAACTCATCCTAGAAGAAATGCTGCATATCTCACTGCTGAATACTACTACTGTCACCTTCAAAGTACTCCTCTTGGGAGGTTATATACTGATGCCAGCACCTAGTTAGTCCATGCCTCAAAGCAATTTTGGAACTCTCTGGAATGGCCATGAGAGCTGTTGTCATATTACCCTTGATGTCCTAAATGTCATCAAAATGTCTCCCCTTCAATATTTCTTTAAACTTTGGGTAAAGAAAAAAAGTCACTTGGGGCCAGATCAGGTGCATAGGGAGGGTGTTCCAATACAGTTATTTGTGTATGGGCTAAAAGCTCCCTCACAGATAGCGCCCTGTGAGCTGGTGCATTGTCATGACGCAAGAGCCATGAGTTGGCAAAAAGTTCAAGTCATTTTCATCTACTTCCACTCTTGCCAAGTTTAAAACAAAATTTAAAGTTTGTTCATTGTTCTAATTCAAGCTCTAACATTCTTACAATGACACACAAAAACATGCAACGATAATGATCGTCACTCAGCAAGACATCGCCACATGTCAACATGAACACAGCTGTGAGACACAGATATACCAGGGTTATGAAACTTCACTGAGATGTTTGTACAGTGCTGCCAATGTAAGCACATGTTGACAAATTTGTGAACTTAACTATCAGACCTGGTATAGCTGGCGTGACTTAAAGTTTTATTTTTCTCTCCCTTTTTGTTTAAGTTCTAAGATATTCTTTTATTATAGGTAGATGATGTAAAGATATAAAAATATAATTTTATAGAATATTTATATATAAAATGGATAATTATTAAGATCATATTCTGTATTTTTCTCTTAATTTAGGGGAATTTATGATAAAGTTATTTATCCTCATATATTTAAATCTCTAGGTCTTTTAGTTGGTTTTTCATATTTTTTCATAGAAATGAGATATTTTTAGTTAATTCCACTATTATTTTTAAAAATGCTTATATTAGTGCTGTGATGTCTCATTATTATAATTTGTCAATGGCTGTTGTTACAAGAAGGAAATACAATCAGTTTTTGTAAGTGAAACTTTCACATGGCAACCATGAACTATGTTATTTCTAATTATTTGATAGGATTGGACATTTTTCTACTATTTGGTATTGTTAAATATGTTCTATACTAAATCTATTATTTTGTAATTTGAAATAAATAAAAAAGAATGTGTTCTAAAATATTTGTAGGTGTTACCATATTCTATGTATATTTGAATTCTGCTATCAGTCTTTCTTATCACTACAGTTGAGAGAACTCTCAACTACAGGACTGAAGGAAAATCCAATTAACCAACAGTTATGCTATGATTTCTCCTGTCATTAATCTTTGGCAGAACAATCTAGATCATGTTCAGAATAACTTGGAGACATTTAATATCATGGTGCATGGCCCTTCCCCGGCACTCCACATCCTATTCATTCATAGGAAATTACATTGGACCTAGTACTAAGCATTAGAGAAAAACACATCTGTTTCTCCCCTAAAGTTTCTTTCCACATAAAATAATCTTTCATTAGAAAAATTGGTCTGGGGAAGGGGGTGGGAGAGGAGGGAGGGGGAGCTAAATATATGGTGATAGAAAGAGAACTCACACTGGGTGGTGAGCCTATTATATAACAAATTGACAATGCACTGTAGAATTGTACACCTGGAACCTATGTAGTTCTTACTAACTAATGTCACCCCAATAAATCTAACAATAAAAAAATAAATAAATAAAAATATTGCATTACAGAAAAAAAAAAGGAAAAATTAGTCTAGAGTCTCTCCACCTATTCACTCATTTTTCCCCAGAAAACATTTGATCTATCTCGTTATGCAGCTAAGCAGAATGAGAGAGACCTCTTTTATCCAGCTTCTCCATACCTGCCATCTGCCTGGTGTTGGGAGTGCTATCCTCTGTCCTTGATCTCAATTTGATCATTAAATCTAATTAAATATACAAGCTCTGACCATGGTTTTAGTTTTTAGTAGTAAAATATAGCTTCATTTACAAATGAGTACAGATTTTTCCTAATAATCAAATAATAAAGAAAAAAACTTGAGAATATCCTCTCTACTTGTTTTTAAGCAGATAAACAACTTATCAAAATGATAGGTAATCCAAAAGCTTAGGAATTCTTACAAAACCTGTGCAGGGAACTATTCGCTTTAAGAAAAGCACTTGCTCAGAGAATCAAAGAGAAACTGGAATGACTGGAAAAAGATGATTCAATTATTTCAGATAAGGAAAAGAAAAAAGTCAAAACAAAGTATGTGCTGATTATTCTGGGAAAATAGAGAAATTTCCCGAAGGGAAAAGTTGAATCTTAGAAAAATATTAAATGAGTATAATTGGAAAATCATCTGTAAACCCAGAATAAAGACATAGAACTGACATTAACTGCTTTTAAATAGAGTTTTAAGAAAGAGAATGATGTTCTCATTACCAATCGGTCAGTATCACTTTGGCTTCAAAATACTAAGATCACAAAAAAAAGACAAGAATGACTTCCCAGGCAAGATTTAGAGCCCACTGAAATACTGAGAATACAGTTGGAGTGCCTCAGAGTAATAAAAAATCTGTACCTAAGGATTGCTACAGATATATAAAGTTGTTACAGAAAAGTTGAACAGATTTTAGAGAAGACCAAAACATCACTGTAAAATATTAAAAGAATGATTGACTTGATTCCAAAATGATTTCTTTACTAATGGGTAGAATACAGGATTACCTCTTTCCTCAATACAAATGTCTGAAAATTGTATAAAGTTAGGATTCCAATAAAAAGGTAGAGAAAAAAAAACTAAGCAGGGCAAAAACTATCTCATAGGGCAGAACTGCGCAAATTCAACAAGTTGTCCTGTGCTTTGGTTAGACACAGTGTCATGTATGAGCACACAGCTCTACAATAGAGATGCAGTTGAATACTTCCTTTTGCAGTTCACAGTGTAAAAAACAAACATAATAGCTCTGAAATTAACCATACCAAAAGAAAGTCAGAAAGGACTATCGTGTATGGAATCAAAGCTTGAAAAACTGTTAGTTTGATGGTGAAAGAGCTTGTAGGTAGAATTATCCAATTCAAAATGAGGCAGAGTGTCAAGGTTTTTTGAACAATAGATATATTTTGCAGGTCTATATTTCTCACTAAGGGAGACCCTCTTGAAAAAAATCTGAAAAAAAATAATTAAAACAAAACAAAACAACATATACTACAGAAAATGTAGAAATTGTAAAACAAAAGTAGGTACTCAATTTTAACAAGCAATGTCATGGCACGTGTTAAAAAAATAATAAAAAGGATCAAGCAAAGAAGCAGGTTAAAATGTGAAGAGAGATGGGAATATTATCAAACTACAAAGCTTCTGCACAGCAAAAAATATACATCAACAAAACAAAGAGGCAACCAATGGAATGGGAGAAGATATTTACAAACACCGCCTCCAAGAAGGGTTAATTTCCAAAATATATAAAGAACTCACAAAACTCAGTAACAAAAAAACAAACAATCCAATTTAATAAGGAGCTGAACAAACTCTTCTCCCATGAAGACATACAGACAGCTGACAAATGTATGAAAGATTACTCAACTTCAGTATTAGGGAAATGCATATTTAAACCACAATGAGATACCACCTCACACCTGTGAGAATGGCTATTATCAACAAGACAAGGAATAACAAGGGCTGGAGAGGGTGTGGAGAAAAAGGAACCCTCATACACTGCTGGTGGGATTGTAAACTGGTATAGCCACCATGAAAAACAGTATAGAGGTTCCTTAAAAAGTTAAGAACAAAATTACCATAAGGCTCAGCAATCCTTCTTTTGGGTATTCACCCCCCAAAATATGAAAAACCTTTATTCATAAAGATACGTATATGCCTGTGTTCACTGCAGCATTATTCATGGTGAACAAGACATGGAAACAACCCAAGTATCCCTCTACAGATGATTAGATAAAGAAGTTGTGGTATATAATACACAAAGGAATATTAGTCATAAGAAAAATATTACCATTTACGACAACTTGGATGGATCTTGAGATATCACGCTAAGAGAAATAAGTTAAATAGAAAAAGTGAAGAACCATATAACTTCACTCATATGTGGCATATAAAACTGAAAACAACAAGAGAACAAGACAAACAAAGAAACAAAAACTCACAGACACGGACAACAGTTTAATGGTTACCAGGGGGTAATGGGTGAGGAGGTGTGGTAGAGGAAGGAGAGAGGGTCAAGTGTATGGTGAAGGGAGGAGAACTGACTGAGTGATGAGCACACGATGCAAGTATAGATGATGTATTATGGAATTGTGCATTTGAAACCTATATAATTTCACTAACCAATGCTATCCAATAAATTTAATAGGAAAAAAAAAGTAAAACCAAGATTCAAGCCCATGAAATTTAAAAAAAAAAAATGTTATCTTTCCTAAAGGAATAGGAAGGTATTCCTCAATATAGTCTGCACATACTCACGCATCTGGGGTACTTTTAAAAAAATAATTACACTCCTTTTCTAACTTAGACCTACTGAATTAAAAACTTGGGGGTGTGATATTTTTTAAAAGATGTCCCCTGGTGCTTCCCAAGTGCAGTCAGTGTTCAGAGGCACTGCACCTGAGACGAATTCTACCTCATTTTGTGTAATGACAGAAATTGAAACACTACAGAAGGTCAATTTAATCCGAAACTAAGAAAAGACTGTATCTTGGGACATACATGGCAAAGCTATTGTTCACTGCTGGGCCCATAGCAGAACACTTTTGAATGGATTAAGAGTTTCTTCAATTTAAAAATCTTCTGGGAATAATTAGACAGCAGTAACAATTACGGAGTTTAGGGGCAAAGTTTCCCGGGAGGAAAATCTCACAGGCATAGGAATTCCATAGCAAAAGCCAATAATATTAGCCAATGAGGAGAGGACAGAAAAATGTCTGATCGTGAGACAATGGAAAAGCTAGGTCACAAAAGAGAGCTAACACTCAGTGGTGCATTGGGAAGACAAGAGGTATGCTGATTCAGAGGGAAATGAAAATTAGGCATCTCAAACTAAATTAAGACCAGAGGGCTGGGGCTTCCAATATTGCAAACTTCTGTTATCAGAGGCCAGGAATAATTCAAAGGCCACTCTCTGAGAGAGAATCAAGTAGAAATTGTTTTAAACATTTCAAAACTAACCCCACTGTTCCTGAAAGTGGTCAACAATCCCAAACAAAACGAAAACAAAAAAAATAGAAAACTCCTGTTTTTCTTGCTGATGACGCTACCACTCTCTAGTTTTTGTGCATTGCTAATAAGATAAACCAGTAGGATGGATTTTTCTCACTCAAATGGGTTTTCTTACCCCTTTTCTGCCTTTCGCTCCTTTGTGAATGCTTGTTTCAAGAATTTAAAATGCTGAAGGCCAGGATTCCATTCTTCCTTCAGTGAACCAAATCTTCCCTCTTCAACAAACCACATCATGCAGTGGTGAGTCTGCAATTTCAAATTATCTTGCCTATGTCTTCCTTCTCTCAGCTATAATTTTCTTCTCTTATTTGAAAATGCACTGAAGGCCCTACCATAATGTGAGATGTAGAGGTTAAATATTCAATTATACAAAATGCTGGGTCATGTTGTTGTGAGGTTAATGAAATGACAGGTAAGTAAGTCTGTGCAGCTGAGAGGTCAGGGAATCAGCCTGTGAGATTCAAATCCATCCAAGTCCTGCCTGCAATTTGGTGCCACCTGGTGGCAGCTGGCCACTCCCACTTACATTATAAATGGGGATAACTCTGGGTCCTACGACAGGATAGAACTTCTGGGATAGAAGCGGTGATTCCAGGAATCTGACTAGGAATGGAGTCATTTTGCTGATTCATTCAGGAAAGATGGGCCTAGGAGAATAGTGAGGATATAAGGACCAACCCTCTCAAGATGCAGTTATCTGCTCTTTCCCTGCTCGGCCTTGTCTTCCCCCATTCAAAAACACAGGTTGGGCGCAGGATATGAGCTCATCACTTATTCCATTATTTCCAACTCTTTTCAGAGTTTTGCTATATTGTTTATCTGGTTCGTACCTTTTCTAATTTTGCCTTTTAGCTTCTTTTTTAAGACCCTGTTAATACTTCTAGACAATCATAGCAGACTCTCACCCTATTTCCCTGAGTCTTCAAAATTTTGTTTATATATATTTTCCTAAATGCCTCCCAGTATTTTCCCTCTGGATTTTTTTGTGTGTGCCCTTTTCTCCTGCCTCTGTAGGACCCTGCATAAACATTCATGTAGGGTTTAAATGCCTCTCATAAATTATTACTTTGTCATTTGCTTTCTTGATCTTGAGATGCTTGAGGGTAATGACCTGTAGTCATTTTATTCCCAGCATAGACCATAGGCCCTAAAGAATTGTATATGCTTATCTAAGTGTTAATTTATGTAGTCCTCTCATTTTATATGTTCATAATATTACAGGTTGTTTTTTCATTGGCTTTCTAGTACTTTAAAGAATATTTCACTCTTAACAGAATCACAGCTTCCTAGAGCATACACTGAAAGAATCGTTGTTAAAACCTTTAACATTTACTCTGTTGATTTAATATAGAAGCTAAATATTGACTCCATAATATTAATGTTAACACTACAGATGTCCATTTGAAGTCATCTTATCCTTTACCTTTAATTTTCCTCATTCTTCACCAGTGTCAGATAGCTAGTAACCAACAAGTATTTTTTGTGTACCTACTATGAATAAGACATAGTGTTGAGCAATGTGGAGGTTAAAAAATATACTGTAAGAGCTTGTCCTCATCTTCTTGGACCTAAAATGTAGTTAGAGAAATAATGGTGAGAATGGTAAAAATGATGATGAAAAAAAGAAATACTATGATGTTTTAAAAAGCAGTCTAGGAAAACTATGTACCAAGCATTATACTGATTGTTTTCTAAAAACCTGAAAAGCATATAAACATTTTTTCTACCCCATGGATGATCAAATGAGAGAGGTTTGAGGACACCAAAAGCTTGCCCTGATATATAGAGTGTCAAAAAGGGCACACAGGCAGGGTAGAAACTATCGATGTGAAAGATGAAAATATCCTCAAGGTGAACTATTCAGGAAAAGTTTTTCAAGAAAAGGAGGATTTGAACTGGATCTTGGCATCTGTGGTGAAGAAAGGAGTGGCAGGGTGAATTAAGGAAATGTGTCTGGAAAGAGGTATAGGTAGATACATAGCAAGCTTCAGATTGGAGAACTCAGAAGATAATCTTAAGTAAGTTCTCATAACCTCTCTCTCAATATGGTATTTAATTTAATAATGTATTGTCCCGGAAGAGATTTTGAGTTCATAGGAATTCGTCTTTTAACTAACTTTTGCTTAGGTCTTTGAGAAAAAAAAATAAAAGTTAAAAAATATTATTCTAAATTATGTCTAGTCTGTAATCAAGAGATAGGACTATGTAACTATAGAGATCAAAAGTGAGCACCATTTGTACCAGGTAGACTTTTAATGCTCACTGTGAAATACTCTGCAAAAATGTCCATATTGCTGCCCATCATTTTACTTTTAAGAGCATATAGCTTAAGAAGTAATATATTTCATATTTTCAGTTAGAAATATCATAGTAACTTTTTATAATTCTTAATATAATGGCTTAAAAATGTTTTCTTGCTGCCTCACTGATAGTCACAGGGAGCAGAAGAATGAGCAAAATGACAGAAGCCCATGTTAACTATAAGCTACTTGGAGAAGTAGTATAAGATGGAGCATTATAGTCATCATATTTTGATATATAAGTGAAATGGTTGCTGATTAAATATGCTTTATTGGGGAGGGGCATTAAAGGGAAAAGATACTCATATGTCCCCTTCAAAAAACACTTTCACTAAGACACTACAATGTGCAAGATTTCATTGTTAGAGATTTGTTGGGATGAGGGAAAATTTTAAAATGTAATCCCCAATTAGCAGTGATGACAGAAAAAAAAAATGTTCAGGTAGAAACTATAGGTTTACCTTTTTATTGTCAGTGTAATCTGTTTTGCCTGTGTTAGTTTCTGTTTGCCAGCCCGTGCTTTTACTGTGGAAGGACAAGGTTAACATGACCTCTGAGCAAAGTAAACAAACCTCTTTCAGCTTTCTTTACAGTTTATCTGTTCAAAGCCTTCTAGCAGTCTGAAACTACGTGGCTGGTTCAAATGTACTGATTCCTTGTCCATGAATCATTTTTAAAATGGGGAAACAGGAAAGTACTCAATCTGAATAGTGATTGAGAACAGCATGGTCTGCTCACACTATTATTTTTATGTTATGTTTCTACTATACATACAAAGCTTCCCCCAAGATAATCCAGTATCATCCTTCTCAAAAAAAGAGGCAGCTCAAAAGAATTCTCTCATCATAAGCTGTTTTGCCTGTTTTGCTTAGAAACTTGCATCTAAAATAAGCACATCCTGACATTTCATTTTGTCCACAAATGTGTCTCTCACACACATACACCACCAAATTGTTTGGGGAAAGTTTAGTAGGTCAAAGTTTCATTAAAACAACAAAAGTTTTAAATTACCATTTTCCTCTTTTTACTTCTCTAACAACATTTTATAAAATGTGTCCACTAGAATAATAGTTGCTTAAGATATTAATAGATACTGCATAACAAGGAGTTCTATGGTTAAAAAATGTATTAAATTCAAGTACTCACATAAGTATGGTAATAACAATTTTGATTATTATAATGTATTCAGTAGTTTCTTAAAAATTTTGCATGAGGATAATTTTAGAAGTAGTTTCTCAAATCTTTTATTTTATAGTTAGGAATCAAAAATTCATTTAAAGTCATTAAGTAAATGTTGAAAGTCACACAATTAGCAGAACCAAGACCTAAATGAAGACATTTATACTCATATCGAATTTTCTTTTACATTAAAAAGATTAAAAAGTACTTATTTTCTTCCAATCTTGTAGTCATTAATATGTTTACATGTTAATGTGTAACATGTTATATTAGTCGGGATTCTACAGAGACATAGAACAAGTAGAATATATATAACCTATCTTTCTCTCTCTGTTTCTCTCTCGATTACAAAGTTCTGAACAACTCTCTCTCTCTCTTTCTCTCAATTATAAAGTACTGAACAATGAGAGAGAGGATGAAAGAGAGAAAGAGAGAGAGAGATTGGTCTACAGTATTTTGCTGTGTATAATGCATACCTTTTTGCTGTGTATTTTGCTGTGTATTTTGCTGTGTATAATGCATACCTTTTTGCCCAAATTTGTGAGGGGAAAAATACAGATGTGCATTATACATGGGCAGTACTAATTCTATATCTATATAAATGTTTTTAAATCTTTTATTTATGCTTATAAGTTAAAAGTGTAACTCTGTAAATCAATAATGATATTTGTATATAAAATAAAACCCTGGAAGATGATAATTGGTATTTTTGTATAAAAAATTTATACATAAAATTTATTGTACCTTGTATCTGTTCTTTTGTTTTGTAATTATCTGTTACATAAATTTCTTATGCCATATACGTTAAAAAATAAATGTTAAAATTCCTTTATAATATGAAAAACAAGTGCCTAAATGTAAACAATTAAATGTGAATTAAAAAATAAAAACAAAAGATATTTTCTCTGAAAGTATGGGCCCAAAACGTGGGTGTGCATTATACATGGGAGCACATTATACATGGCAAAATACAGTATATAGCTATGATACAGAAACTGTTTTTATGAGGATTTGGTTCACATTATTATGGAGGCTGAGAAGACCCAAAATCCACAGTTGGCAAGCTGGAGATGCAGGACAGTCAACAGTACAGTTCTAGCATGATATCCAAGTCCTGAGAATCAGGTGAGCAAATATTTTAAGTTCTAGTCCAAAAGCCAGCAGGTTTAACACTCCCCTCCAAAAAAAATAATTTTCAGGTCAAGAAGCAAGGCAGGAAAAAAAAACAGCATTTCAGCTCAAATAGGTAATATTTTATTCTATTAAGGTCATCAATTGACTGGATGAGGCCCAACCACAATAGGAAGAGCAATCTGCTTTATTTGGTCTACCAATTCAAATACCCTGGCAGACATACCCAGAAATACCCTGGCAGACATACCCAGAATAATATTTGGTCAAATGTCTGGACATCCCATGGACCAGTTGTTGACCAAAGGAAAAAATATTAACCATCATACATGCTAATATGTAAATTTTAGAACTAAAATGGGGTGGAAAAATGAGTATTTTCTAAATATTTTGTTGATGAATTCTATCCTTTTGAAAAGCAAATCTTAAGACCAATGTTCCATGGAACATCATGGGATTTGTTGTTCAAGACTTTTATAGACTACTACTACATACATTACACTCTCTTGGTAACCTTTGAAAGGCTTTGCTCTTTCCTTTCTTTTTCAATCAACGTGCCCTCAAAAGGCAATAACTTTAATAAAGCAATTAAAATCAAGGGACTTTATCTTTAAAGTAGCTATGGTAGATTGTTGCAATAATGGTCTCAAATTTGCTCCTATCTCTCTGTACCAAAGCCCTCGGGTACTCCCCTCACACACTGACACTGGACTTGACCATATCATTTTCCTTGACCAGTGAAGCAGCACCAATAGGACACAAGCAAAGACTCATGAAGTAATTGAGCATTGGGGTGTTCCTTCTTTTACTGATTTTAGAATCTTGCTAAATGAAAAGATTATGGCCCAACCTTTCCCTTTACCTCAGTGGAGCTGTGGCGCCTGGCTGATGAGTAGTTGACTAGTGATGTGTGAGTAAGTCTTGCCAAGAACAACAGAATAACCACCCAGCTGAAACCCACCCAAATGGTAGAGCTGAAAAATTAACCATGCTGTAGTAAGCTATTATAATAAATCTTAAGGCAACTATTTTACTAAAAGTTTGGAATTAAGAGAAATAGTTCTATCAAGTTCTGGCTATGTGACTCAGCCCCTGAAAACTTTAGCTCCTTGTCTTTAAAGTTAGGACAGCAATATACTAAATAATATTGCTTTAATAGTTAAGGCAAATAATGAATTTCGGAATCATTTCATAAGCTACAAATACTATGTACATCAGTTACTATTTTTTTACATTTGCTCTTATCTATCATTATCCTTATTTGTTATGACAAGACTAACTATTACTGGTTTTATTTGTATGATCTTATTTACTGCCCGATTAACACAATTCTAAACTGTTATACAGATTATTTGGTTCCTTGGCCAGAACTCTGTAAACCTAGTCCCTAAATCAAGGGAAAAACAAAACAAAACAAACAGGTTCAGAATGGGCATATAACCATAATTCGTTTTACCTTGTCCACTAAGCTGCTTACATTGTTCACATGGAATTTTGTTGAATATCTTCAGCAAGTCCAGTACATGTAGAAATTCTTTCACAAGACAAAGAACTGTGAGGTCAGGCCCTACTAGGCTCTTTACATTGGCCCTAGGCTCTCTAAGGACAACGGAGAGGTCAATCTCAACCATCGCAGGTCTCACGGTATCAAAAGCTTCCTTGTATATGTTACTTGATTTTTCTTTTTTTCATCTATTAAAGTAGGAACATAATAAATACTGCATAGTATCATTGTCAGAAATAAATGAGTCAATGCTTAGAAAGTGACCAGAACCATGAATGGAAAATTATAAGTACTCAATAATATTCATTATAAATATTCAAGGAGTAATTAGTTGCTATTACTCTTACTATTATTGTAAAATAGTAGTACTATTACACTGTGACTATTATTTTATTTATTTATTTATTTATTTTTGACTATTATTTTATTACGTTATTGTCTTTTGGACAACTCTGCTGGTTCTATTATTCTTTGGAGCACATATAGTAATCATAAATATGCAAATATTCCAAATTATCATCTAGATAACTTTTTACCAGCAGTTATAACATCTTACTAAGAAAATTCCTTGATGATTAGATTCATTTTGTTGATGCTTAAGGTTTAAATAAGCCCTATATTTCTTCATGATAGTTTAGTAAAATAAGTAATACATGTCCCCTACTGATATCACATTGGAATTTAAAGGATATATTACCAAGTCAAAATGTTTGCACAGTATCATGACTGTAAAACACAGGTGTTCATATTTAATATAAAAATATAACAAAATGATAAAAGGCATATCTATTTTTTATCAACTTTAAATATGTCTGAAAAAAGCTTTAATATTAAATTAAGTATCTGAGGAAAATATTAGCATCAATATAATAATGATGCATAAAATTAATTCCTCTCTAGTTTCCAACTTTCAATTTGTTCTTAGAATTTTGATTTCTAAAATAACATTTTTATTAAAAATTTAAAATAGTACTTTTTATAGACATATACACAAACACACATATGCATAAAAACATGGATGGGAAAAAATATACCTAAAGTGGTTACTCCTAGTTTGGGGAAAGGTACAGAGAGTTTCACCTCTATTATTTTATTTCTTAACAATCAAAAATATCTCAAATAAATATTATAAAATTTTAGCATTCTTTATATCTGGGAATAGGTACATAAGTGTTTATTTTCTGTAAGTTTGAAATATTTCAGAATAAAAATATTTTTTAAAATAAAATAACATTTTTACTGTATTGCATATTGAACATTTTATTTTGGGGAAAATAATTAAGTCAATTGAACTTTTACTTTACATGTTATATTTGTTGGCATACCCATTCTGAGAAAGAAGATTCTTTAAGATACTGACAATTGATTTCCAAAACAGATACTTAAACACTGATTGATTTCACTATCAAATAACCTGTGAAGTAGTAATGAAAATTCAAAGGTTTTAAATATAAGATTTTCAATATAAGATTCCTCTATAAACTTATTTTCTTTTTATATTACCTAACAACAAATGAAAAAGAATAGTGATTTCCCCAGTCACAAAGTTAAATGAATTATTGGATTAGAAGCCAATTTGTATATTTAAAAAAAGCAGTTCAATTGAGAGCTACTTTAGTATAATAAGAATTTAGATAGAAACTCAAAGCAGATTTTGGGGAAAGAAAATGTTCTTGGTCTACATTAAACAAAATGAATAATTACAGATTTATAAAAGACCTGTCTCTTACTTTTAAAAGGCATTTAAATTGTATTAGTATTTTTGCTTATTTGTTTTTCTCTATTAAAAAAATGGAGGGAGTATTTTAACTGAACTGTATTTAAGAAAAATAATTAAAAAATAATTTTTTTGCTGTTGTTTGGTGCATAGGGACCTTCTATTTTCTCATTCACATTTAGCATTAAGTTAATGGCTTTTATCATGTTCACAAAATGTTATTTATGATAGAAATAAATAGGAACATAGCAGTCGTGTACCAAAACAAAAACCACACTAAAAACTCAACTTGTTATTACGGGAAATACTATAATGCTGATCCTAAATTGTATCCACTGGATAAGAGAAGGGACCAAAGAGAATGGTTCAAAAAGAATGAATGAAACAGTAAAACAAAAACAGCGTGAGCAAACAAGATTTTTTTTCATACTGGATGTCATAAGTCATTGGCTACCCACCAGATAATCATGTAAGCAAGTGGGAGAGGATAAAGTAAGTGAAAGCCAAAGAATTCCCCCGAAACCTAAAGGTGGCCCTAACACCTGGGATCCCAGAGATGGAGAATTAAAAAGAGGCAGAAAAAGAGTCACTGCAGGTGCAGAAAGAGAAAAAAGGCTAAATCAGTAGATTCTATTTTAAGCAGGAACATGAAGGATGAATTTAGACTACATTATATAGGGTATGTGTACCAGCTTGGTGAGAATCATGGGGACTAATTTCAGATTCTGACTACCATAGCTGTCATCTGAATATTTTGAAATTTTAACTTGGATGCTTATGATAGCTGTTAAACTACAAAAACTCTCAAAGATTAATGAACAAAAATTCGGCTTCTAATATGAAAAAGTTGCCGCCTATGATGACCACATACTATTGAATCAACAGCAATCAAAGATGGATATTTGCTCTGAGTGCATAAATAGAATTATTAGCATTTTGTTGAATTGTCTGAATAGCTACAGATGCTTATATTGAAATTCTGGGTAAACATCTGGCCACATAAATCTTTAAAAGAAAAATATGAGAATGCAGATTTCAGCTCTGATATGTAAATAGATTGGAAGTTGTCATTTTCATTCTTATAATAAGAAAAATCTGGATTAAACTAAAAATCAGGGTCTTTTATTAGCCTATCAGAAAATTGAGATCTCAGGGCAAACTGTCACCTCAAAAGTTGAACAGAAAAATACATAGGCTCATTGGTGAAATCTGCTTAACTAGCACAGAAGCTGCTGGAACCACAGATTGGTAGAAACAATTAAATGGCAATTTGGTGAACTGCTGGAAGCTGAGCGTAGACGAGCATAACAGCGGCGAACTCCTGGAAGCTGCAGTCTTAGGCTCCCCACACTTTCATAGGTTTTACCCTCAGGTTCTGTACTAGGATCTCATGCTGAAGAATCACAAAAGGGCCCCTTGTGGCTCAGGCAGGAGGAGGAGAAAAGTAATTAGGAAACGTTCCCAGAGCACTCCCTATAAAAAAGACCTACCTTCCAGAAGTGGACTTACCACAGCCATATCCCAGCAGAAGAAAGAACTCTTCCCTTACACTTCCTGTAAGCTTTCCTGCCTCACCTAAGGGGTGAGGGAAGTGCTATACACTGGGAAGATAGTAATGAGCGTCACAGACTAGAAACACAGGCCTATTAAATGGCTAAGGTTTAATCAGAAGATTATAGAACATTTTCCTTCCCAGAACCACGCAACCTCACCAACAAGGTTATATTATAACAGACAATTACCAGGGATTGAGCTGTAAGATATAGCCCCTCTTCGAAGAGTAATATGTAAGAAAGCCCAAAGTCAACAGCAGCAACTAAAACAAGAAATATGAAGCCTCTGGCACCTACACCTACAGTTATTAAACACAGACCAACTCCTAGCCAGATAAAGCATACACTATAGGCCTATTTACTTCAGTAAATTACATTCAGAAATGTCAGAAATCAGTGAAACTGAAAAAAAAATTGAACAAAATTAATAAAATGAAAAGCTATTTTTAATAAATAAATTGATAAAACTTTTACATAGCTAACCATACAGAGAGGGAGGGAGGTAGGAAGGGAAGAAGATAAAAAGAGAGAACACAAATTCCAATATCGGAAAAGAAGATCATGCAACCATGTAAGAGAATATTATTCAGGAACTAATACAATGAGTTATCAAGCCACTAAAAGACATAGATGAATTAATAATACATATTGCTAAGTGAAAGAAGCCTATCTAAAAACCTAAATATTGAATAATTCCAATTACATGATTTCTGAAAAGAGCAAAAGTAAAGAGATGATAAATAGATCTATGGTTGGTATTGTATAAATAGGTAAAAAAGCAGAATATTTTTAGGAGAATGAACTAGTATTATGTATGGTACCATTATGATGTATATATGACACTGAATTTCTCAAGCCTATAAAATATTATGTCACAAAGAGTAAAGCCTAAATGTAAAGGGTGGCCCAAAAGCAGGTATACAGTTGAATCAATGAAATTCATTACAACAGACCAGTATTTGTCATACTGTATATCACAGTGTACTGGACAGGGCTGAGGAATGCTTTAACGTTGATGGAAGACATTTTTGAGCACTTACAGGATTAAACAGTGTTAAACAAATGCAAATGTAATAAACAATGTAATAAAATCCAAATAAACAATAATTATACTTCATTTTGGGCCACCCTCTACATTCACTTTTAAAAGTAATTCAGGAGATTAGAGGACCCCAGAATAAAATAAAGGAAACTGTACATAAGTACTGTATGGTAGTTGATAAAGTTGATTTCTACAGCAGTATTGATTAACAATTCTGATACTTCTATACATGAATAATGACATGTAATAATTAAGTAAATGGATAACAGGAAGGAGTGAGGTTTCTCACTGTTGGAGCAGGAGATTACAAATAAACTAGAGAGGTTCATGTGGTAATTCATTATGGTTGGAGAAATTAATATGAACTGGTTTAACATTTCTTCATATGCATCTGTAGATAACTATAGATGTCTATTATTAAATACACAAATATATCTCCTTGCTTGGTCAGCTAAATAGGGCCTAGACGCAAAAGTTCCCCAATAGTAATGAGCATACCTAACACAAAGATTTTGATTTCTAATACCATTCTCCAGTAAAAGAAACCAGGGCTCCTTGGAAAAATGGCTGCGTCTATGATTCTAGGGTGGGATCAGGAAATATGCAAGATGATCCTAAAACATCTTGTAGAGTCAGGGAATAAAATATTTCTCAAATAATAAAAAAAAAATAAAGTAAAATAAACAGATAATTGGAGTATGTCAATGGAGACAAAGAAGTCAAGTGAAAGAGCCTCCAATGGCCAAAACTGTAACAATTTGTACAACAAACTCAAGTAGTATTAGATTATAACTCAAAGTATAAAATAATTTTCCATGAGTATATCCTTATATAAAGTACTTAAATGAATAAATAAATGTAGAAGACATACATTTCCAGTGCAGACAAATTCTAAGTAATTTATGCAGATATCCTTCTCCCAAGGACATGGAGTGCAATTCCCCACCCCTTTTGTGTGGGCAGCAAGTCGTTACTTCCTCACAGAGAATACAGGAGGTAAAAGGGGGAGGGGTAAAAAGAGTAACTTCACAGTGGAGAAACCTGATTAGCACTCCCTCAGCATGCTATCGCAGTTAATACCAATAATGATATCTTATTGATAGATGTACTCGTGTTATGATGTGATGAAAACAGCACTTCACCTCTGTGTTCTTCCTCCTCAAAATGTATAACTTCAATCCAATCATGACATAAACACCAGACAAACTTCAGATGGTTTAACAAAAAATCTAACAGTATTTCTCTAAAGTCTAAAGGTCACCAAAAGCAAGGAAGGTCTGAGAAACTGTCACAGCCAAGAGGAGCTTAGACATGAAAACAACTTAAGTATCCATTAAATGGATGAATGAACAAAAAAACAGTGCTATATTTTTATTTTAAAATATATTTTAATATTTATTATAATAATGGATTAATATTCAGCCATAAAAAGCAAGGAGACCCTGCCATTTGTGACAATACAGATAGACCTTAAGGGTGTTATGCTAAGTAAAAATAGGCAGAAAAAACACAAATCCCGTATGATCTCACTGAGACATAGAATCTAAAAATATAGAACTCATAGAAACAGAATGAACTTGTGCTTTCTAGAGGCGAGGATGATGGGGGCAAAATGGGTGAAGGTGGTATATAATTTTTTAATTATTTTTTTCATTTTTTTCCTAAAGATTACTGCAACATGATTCTTGGAGAACCTATGTGAAATGCCTCTTGACAAAGTTTGAAAAAGATAAATTCTATAATGTAGATAATATAGATCTGTAGTATTATGTGGCTACTCCAAGAATATCAACAAAATTATGGAATGAATTAAAAATAAGACTATGCTCAGATCAGAGTATATTTTAGCAGTTTTGTTGTATTCTTTGAAATCACTTAAACTGGGAACCACTTTTATATAAAATACAAAAACTAAAGGTAGGCAAATAGTATAGTGAACAATCTAAAAATTCTGCATTTGAAGATTTATCTGTATGTAATTTACAGAAGGATTATCATGTTGAAGTGAATATAACTTACTCTTTGTTGCTGCAGAGGGTACTGCTTATTTTGGACGCCAGTTTGCAATCGATATAAGGAATACTTAACAGCTATAACTCTGGATTTATAGAGTGAGTACCCAGTGGTAAAGGAGAATCCTTGGTACTGGTGCATTCAAGATATGTTTGGCAAAGATACTTAACAGTCCAAGCCTTGAATAAATATTCATAAAGATAATCGTAACCCTGCAAGTCCAGGAGAATATGTTTCTTTCCACTTATTTACAACCATCTATTCTGGTACTCCAGAGTCAGAAAAGCACTGGACTTGGTATAAAATATTTTTTGTTGAAGTACTGACTCTGAAAACTCATTTGGAAAAATTGGATTATTCTATCTGAAAGTGTTAATACATTTTTCAGAGAACAGTCAAGGTGGATTAAATATGGCTTATAAATTTTAAAATACAGTATAAATTATATGTAATAAACCATTTATGAACACCTATATACAATTTCACTTATTCCCCAAGTATTAATTCAGTAGGGCTACTGTTTATCATATAATAAACTAGTCTCAAAAAATGTAGAACTGAGTACATACAGTAGAGCCCTCATAGATCTAAGAGATTGTTTTGTGTCTATTTCATGATCTAGTCATTCTAATACATATTAATAGTTTACAGGAAACAAAGTATCAGATCATGTAATAACTTGCCAAGGACTACCCACTATCTGGTGGCACAGCCAGATTAGAAGCAGGTCTCTGTAGTTTCAAAGCCCTTCTATGTAAGATCCTTCTTCCAAAATATCCAAATATTTATGTACATTTTAATTATTTGTTTTTATATAGCTAATATTATATAGGAAACTATTTCTATTACTCTCTTTTTCAAAAAGACTGAACTTTAATTTCTTGGAAGTTATCATTTTTTTCATTATTACTACTAGTTTTCTTACACGGTTAATATTTAGAAAGAAAAGTTTTCTTTAAGAGTTCAATAGTCCTATCATTGTATTTAGAAACATGATTTTCAATTATCATGAAACAAAGACACAAGTCTGTTATAAACTCACCCTGGCTCTTGAATAATCTCCATTTTTAATGGGGCAAAAAATAATTATAATCAATTAATTGAATGAACTGAATTCAGTAGGGTACCTTAGGAAATAGATTTTTAATTTTTTATGGAAATATACATTAGAAAAAATAGATGTTTCATATTGTACAACTCAACAAATTTTCACCAACTGTAAAGGACTGTGTAACCAAACCACAAGTTAAAAAAAAAAAAAAGAAATGTAACATTACCAGCACTCAAGAAGAGCCCCTCATGTTACTTTCCAGTCACAATACTCTTGTTGCTAAGAATTACCGCTATTTTGACTTACGACAACTCAGAGTTGCTTTACCTGGTTGTGTATTTACCACTGAAACGACGTAGTGTGTACTCTGTTGCGTTTAGCATTTTTTGCTCAACTTTGTATAAAATTCACTCCATTGTGATACCACAATTAATTTTTTCCATTCTACTGTTTAGGGATATTTTGCTAGTTTTCCATTTGTGTTGGCTACTAATAGTTCTGACATGAACAATGAGATGCATGCATTCTCTTGAAAATATGCATTTATATTATATATATTCAGTAGAACTATGGTTCTTAGAGTGTGCATATGTTCATCTTTGAGAGATGTTGTCAGTTAGTTTTCTTATATGATTGTAGCTATTTCTACTCCCACTACCAATGCAAGAGTTTATGCACTCTAATTCTTTGCAAACACTTGCTATTTTCTTTTTCACTTTAGGTAGTGTGATGGGTGTGGAGTAGTATCAAATTTAATGTGTATATCCATGATGACTAATGCCAATGACAACATTTTCATGTATTTATTGGCCATTTGTAAATCATTCATTGTGAACTCAATATCTAAGTTCGTCTAGGCTCTTCTAATGAATTTTCAATGTGTAGAGTCTCAGGATTTTTAACCTTGGAAATCTTAATAATGGTACTTGAAATCCACTGAAATATAAATTTATAAGACCAGCAACATTTTTTTTCCAGTTTTCCTCACTAGTGTATTCCCAGCTCCTAGACTAGTACTTCTGTTACTGGATTTTCAGTGACTATGAATTAATTAATATAAAAACCTTAATTACAATAAGCTACATATATTAACCTACATAAGTCAGAGGTATATACCAAGCTAGGATTTCAATGTAGAAATCTTTCTTAAAGCTTTAGTCCTGTAACTAGCTGGCTTTTGTTAAAATCAATTGATTATGCAGGAGATGGAACAGGTTTGTGGTAAGTGTATTATTTAATTGTTTTCTATCCACATAGAAAACCTCTAGGGCCCCATTTATATTTCTCATCAGGAAATGTAGCTCTACAATTTTTTTCCTCTTTAGAAAACCTCTTTGTCTTCAACTTGTACATTATTGTCATATTCAATCACAGTATTAATCTCAACAGTATTCTCCCTCCAGCTCTAACTGCTTTTTCAGCACAAGTGGTAGAAAAGAAAACACTGCTTTCAGTTCAACATATCAGAGGAAGCTAGAAATCCAATTTCCTGATTCCCAGTTCAGTTTTCTCTCTACTACAAACATAAGGCCACTGAGTGAACTTTAGCAACTGTATCTACAGACATTTCTAACATTCATAGTCACAAATCAATGTGTATAGTCTTCTTCAAATTCAAAACAGACAAAAGGGAATATGGGAAATATAAAACAGGTATGAGGAATATATTGGGTGGGGATTTGATTTATAGACTCAGTTTAGTTTACTCTTGAACTCTACGCACACCGTTTTTGTGGTATTGTCACTTGAAGTTGCCAGGGTGTTTGACTCAGAAAGACTAAAACAGAACAGAAGACTGCTGGTTAGAAATAAGAGAATAGGCAAGGAGATAAAGGTAGTGCCTAGAGTAAAGGATTGTAATTGTGGATTTACACACACAACTCTATATAAAAATATCCAGACATCATGTAATGAAGACAATACCTCTTGAAGTACATCATTAATAAATTATAAAGCCTTTAACTAGCAGGCTTTTCTATCTGATAGTAAAATTAGAAGTACTAAATCACCAAACCTCATCAAATATTACTATATTATAAAGATATTGCACTGAATTATACTGAAATTATAAAGAATGCTGAACAGTATCCAAATATAACTGGCATTACTCACATAAATATTACAAAATTAAATGACACACTAAGAATAGAGAGAGGCATTTTCATAAAAGGCATGTCTTTTAAGTTGATAGTTGGTGCTATTATTGCTTTTTTGTTGTTGATTATAGTGTGAACTAAAAGCAGGAGTATAACAGAGAACCAGGGAAATTATTCATAATTACAGATTGTAAATTTTCTTTCCCATCATAACATCAAGAATGGTCAATAATAAATATCAGGATAGAATACTTATTTTGTAACACCTATTTTAAAATGAGTACTTTTAAAATGTAGGCATATGCAAGTGATAGGAACAATGTTCTATCAATACTTTTTCCTAAGTTTTATATTATGTATTGGCTTGGAAAATATAATAAATGTATTCTCAGAAATAAGGTATAATAAAACTTTTATTTCTTATTTTTAAATTTAAAAAATACTAATTTAAAAACATTTTAACACTTAGTTGAGTAAATTGTCTACAAGCCAATTTACATTATTTTCTAAAGCAGAGTTTATGTAACCTGATCACATTTACAATATTTATTGTATCGACAATAAAAAATAATTTGGTTTCTGGGATATTAAATAAATGTGTAGGTTAAATGTTATCAAATTTAATATTGATGTCTCTTAAGATTCACAGTAAAATAAAAAAAGATGGACACATAGCTAACGAAAACCAACAACAAAAAAAGTCCCCTATATAGTACACATTCAAAAATATGACACTTTTAGGTCAAGAGGAGAAGAAACTTTAGAAAGATTTCATTCTTTCTCATAAATGCCAACCACAAATCTCATTTTCACTTCACTTTGACATTTTTTTATTGTATAATTTGCCATGCCTATTAAAGTTTAAATGTAATCTGAAGTATAAATTAATCTAAATTTGTCAAGTTTCATGTGCAAATACTCTGCTTTTTATAATTATAAATTACTTGTATTGTTTTTGCAGTTACTGTTGCATTAAAAAAAACTTGAATTAAAATAGAATAAATGTTAAGAAATGTTCAAGGACAGATTTACTATGTATCAGCCATAACTTCTCAAAGAGATCATCAAAAGATCATTAGATGAAGTGACTCACTTCCAGGTCTGTGGTAACTCACAACTTGGAAACTACATACTCTAGACTACTTTTGAAGCTAAGTTTATGAACGCAAAGTGGGTTTCACTAATTAACTGCATTCCTGCCAGACTCAGAAGATAGAGATTAAACCCAAGCCCTTTTCCAGGTGTTCCTTCTGATTGCCATCAGTATCATAGCCACATGAATAGAGACAGATTCAGTGGTCATACTCTGCATCTAGTGCCAATTAAAGCTTCATAAAAAGCAGAGACAGTTGTAGGTAAGGTAGCAGCAGTTTTTTATCTTCAGATTGCAGATAAGAAAATGTTCTTAAAGTCGAGTGACCCCTCATTCTCCTATCACTCCTCTAGCAGCACCAATCATACTCTAAGGAATTTTCTGTATAAAATTCCTAATTATTGAAATATCTTAAGGGTTATATTCTTTCTGTACTTGATATTGACTGACAGGAAAGAAAAATATGTTGGATATTATCAGAGAATGTTAAATACATGAATGCAAACATATAAATATATATGTAAGAATATTACAGAAGATATGAATAGAGATACACATCATGTTTCAGGAAAGGTATGAAAATTTTTAATTAACCTATAGGGTTAAAGAAATCTCAGAGTATTAAGGGAATTCTAATGAAATTTTTTAAACTTGGTTCTAAAGTTTACCTGTATACATAAATCGTTAAGGATAAGAAATAGTCATAAAAGAAAAGTTATATAAATACTGTAGTAGATATTAAGATATATCTATATACATTAATACAATTGTAATAGAGAGTAATCTGTAAATAAACACAAAAAACTTAGAATCAATGGCAGAGAACTTTTTTATTATACCTAAATAATTATACAATAAATAAATTATCAAAATTAGTGAGAAAATATAAATTAAATAATTTGGAGGAAAATAGATATTTAAATTAAAAAAAAACAAATTTTGCCTCACAGCATAATTCAAACGTAGTTCCAGACTAACAAACTGAACTTAAAAATTGATATATACTAAAAGATTAACTGAAAGTCTTTTTAAACATTATGTAAATGATTTAAGGATAGACATGAACTTTTCAAACAAATGCACTGCAATATATCACAAAAAAAAGAAAAGTTTGTGAGCATATAAACATAAACATTTTATGCCAACAATCTGTCATATCTGATTGAAAATAAAAAATTGAGAGAAATATTGACAGTGAATATGAAAGAAAAATGGTGAATTTAATTACACAGAAAAGGCAAAGCGAAAAAGAGTACGTTACTAGAAAAATGAAAAAAGAAACTCCAAAGACAATTTACTTATGTTCAGTAAAAAACTAAAAAATTAATTTAAGACAAAATACTCTTCACATTTTAAAAACAATCTTCTATGCAGGAATTTTTATTATTGGGTAATTAGAGATTCAGATAAATAGAATGGTGTAAGAAAGAATATTATAGTATTGTTTAAAATGATAAAAATTAGAAACAATCTAAATTTTAACACTAATGGAACTTTGAATAAGGTATGCTATTTCTATAAGATAGAATAACAGCAGCCATTAAAATCATTTTTAAAATCTATTTAATAGAAAAAATAATGCTAAAAACATAGGAGTAGTTAATAAAATAAGCATCTAATACTTTGAGTAAGAAATTAGTCATCTAAAAATATTTGTATTTATAAATATCTAGCTAGTTATCCATTTAAATACTTCCTGGAAATAAAGGCATCAGAGTATTAGTTGATTGTAACATTATAGGTGATTTTTATTACCTTATATTTTTCTATGTTTGCTGTAATAGCATATAGTATTCATTGCATAATCCAACAACAACAACAAAAAACAGTGTCTTAATCCATAGGTTAGATATTCTTGTTCCCCTAGTTGGAAGAAAATATAACATCACAGTTAAAATCAAATAACTTGGGAGTTCCCTGATGGTGTAGTGGCTTAAGGCTTCAGCGTTGGCGCTGTCAACGCTGCAATCTGGGTTCAATTCCCAGCCAGGGAACTACCCACATTCCCCCCCACCACCAAAATCGATAGATAAATAAATAAATAAAAAGAAAATGCTATGTAGAAAGCATTGAGTTTGAAAAAAAAATCAAATAACTTAACTGCTAAGTTGGGATAGGGGTATTATAAGCAGAATTAGTAAAACATCATTATACTATTATATCTTCAGTTTAAAAGCACTTTTCCAAGGCATCATATTTTTTTATCAAATAATATCACTAGTTTGTAAAAAGAATTATTAAAACATTTTAAATCTGACTGAATATTTCAATTAATAATTAAGACAAAAATATCATGACAAATTGTTATACCTTTGATCAATATAAAGTAGATATATTGCTAATCAAAAGAGACTATATCTACCAACGCTAATTCTCTTTTCCGCTTTATGTCCTCAGTCCCATGCACTAAAAACACAAAATCACACTTACATTTTCCAGTATCCAATGTCAAAGTATTCAACCAAGAAAGTGAAGATTATAATGAAATTTTTATATCTACTGCAAGATTCAAAATGGACTGAAAATGCAAGCCAGCGGTAACAAGAAGAAAATAGAGGAATTTACAATAACAAGATAAATTGTCCAATTCATATCAAATACTCAACTAATTTTATAGTGTAAATTAGTTCAAGTCTGAACATTTATTGTATGCCTTTGAATATAAGTGACAGATTTAATATATGCTAACTAAAGAAGAAAATGTATTTGCTTGTAAAACAGAATTTTCCATGTCACTGTGAACTTCTTCAGATAGGCTTGATTCTGGGACACCAACAATGTCAAGGACAGTTCATCCTCTAATACCTCATCTCTACTTCACCTTTGCTATCTTCATTCTCAGGGTGACTCTTAAATCCAATTATCCAGAATTGTCGTCAACTTTTTTCATCTCCGTATCCCAAGTGCCTATGCTAGACACGTGGCAAGTGTAACAAATATTTGTTAAGTAAATAAATAAGTTAATGGATTAATGAAATAGAGCAAAAGATAGCTGACACAAGTCAATTAATGATGGAGGAATATGTAGTGATCCATATAAAATGTGAATTATTATTACCAGAAGAATGTGATATAGTTTTTAGAAACACAAAAAATGAGGTGGGGAATCAAGATGGTGGTGTGAGGGGACATCCCTGAAACCTCTCCTGGAATTTACAAACTGAATAGACAAAATCTGACAAGGAAATTCCCAAGTGGCACAGCCTTAGCAGAGAGATCCACCCACTGCTAGAAAACAAGTTAAGGTTGGAGAAAGGAAGGTGAATGGGAGAAAAGGGAAGGGAGCAGTGCAGAGACAGGGCTGTGAAAGCCTGGGGCTGACAGAAGAAGGACCAAAGAGGGGGCTGGGGGAAACGGGCTGAAGTGCAGCACAATCCCAGGCAGGTGGAGAAGCAGTTAGTGGAAGCCCTGTAAAGGGATGAGATAAAGCCCAAGCTCAAGCTGATGAGTGCTAGGGCCCCAGCTGGAGCGCCATGGTCTAAATGTGATAGAGCCTGAAGGAAGGTGCTAAAATGCGTGGAGGAAAAATAGGGACCCAGACAAACACAGTCTGAAAGTAGAAGGCAACAGGTTCAGGACTTGCCCACAAATTGGCCCTTGACAAGCCTGAGACAAAGTGCTGATAGCTGGGCGGTCGCTGATCAGAACAAAACACAATTCTGGGTGAAACGTGGGCTTAGGAGAAAGGGGAAAAGTGGTGCCAATGGTGCACCACTGTCCCCAAGCGCTCCTGATAGAGGGCCAAGCTTGCTTTGCAGCGTACATATCTCCCACCCATGGCTCCATTGTGCTTCTGATGGAGGATCAGGTTTGTATTGCAGCACATGCCAGGCACAGCTCAGCATTTCTGCGACAGAGGAGTGGGCTTACGTGGGAGAGTGCCTGTCCTGGCCCTGAGTGCACCTGATACAGGAGCAGGCCTGTTCTACAACTGAGCTGGCATCTAGGGTAATGACTAACCTCTGAACAAACAGCAGCAATGAACTACTCTGCTCCCACAGCTAGGCAGAAACTGAACACAGAGCCTGGTTGCTTCCCCTTCCTCTCCCCTAAACTGCCATTAAACAAACAAGCTCTGATCCCTCCCCACCAAACCCCATCCCCCAACTGCAGGAAGCAGCAGTGGGGCTCAGAGTAACTGTAAAACAAAGGCACAGCAGCCTCTGCCTGCATGGATCTGAGGCAGAGAATATCACCACCTACAATATCACCACCCAAGGCAATGGAGTTGAAGAGATGCCCACTGCCCACAAAAGCTCTGTGAGAAAGAAAATTGAACAAACAAGAGAAAATACTGTAAGACTCTGCAGTGAAACCAACAAGGAAATGAAAGAAAGACCTCTCCATATCTGCCAGAAGGAAAATGTTCTTATGCCCAGGAAGAAAAACACATCAACTACAATGAGCTCCATCAAGAACAGTGTCTCACAGAAAATCAGAAAATCTCCAGAAAAGGAACTTACAGATTTTGAAATATATGATCTTAGTGACACAGAATTCACTCAAGACTGCAATCCTAAAACTACTCAGAGACCTCAGGGAACGATGGTTGAGTACTCAGACAAAGATACATGATCTCAGAAAGGAAATCTCTTAACAAAAGGAACACATTAACAAAGAAATTGAAACAAAAAAAAAATCAAATAGAAATTTGGGAGATAAACTGCAATAAGAAAAATAAAGCATAAACTAACTAGCATAGGAAGCAAGGTTGACCAGATGGAGAAAAGAATTAGTGACAATGAAGAGAGAAACATAGAAATTGAACAGAAGAAAAAAAGACAGAGATTTAAGAACCAAAAAGAAAAAAAAAGAATAAAAAAAAAGAAAAAGAATAGAAAACTAAATGAACTAGAGAACAAAAAAAAAAAAATAGAGAAAATTAATGCAATGAAGAGTTGGTTCTTGGAAAAAATCAGTAAGATTGACAAATCCCTGGCTAGGCTCACCAAGAGGCAAAGAGAAAAAATGCAAATAAAAAAAGTTAGAAATGAAAGGGGAGAAATTATCACTGATACAACAGAAATACATAAGATCCTGCAAAATTTTATGGAGGACTTTATGCCACCAAACTTAACAACCTTGAAGAAATGAACAAGTTTCTAAAAACATATAGTCTTTACACTGGACAATCTAAATAGACCAATCAACAGTAAAAAAATTAAAACAATCATCCAAAACCTCCCCTAAAGCAAAAAACCAGGACTAGACTGTCTCACCAATAAGTTTTATCAAGTATTCAAAGAGGAAATAATGCTATCCTTCTCAAACGCTTCCAAAAAATTGAAGGAGAGACAATACTTCCCAATTCATTCCACAAAGCCAATATAATTCTAATACCAAAGCCTGGAAAGAATAACACACAACAAAGAAAACTATAGGCCAATATCTCTGATGAACACAGATGCAAAAATTCTAAACATAATACTAGCAAATAGAATACAACAATGCATTGAAAAGAATATATACACCACAATCAATTGGAATTTATCCCATGAGCACAAGGATAGTTCAACGTATGCAAATTAGTCAATGTGACACACCAGATAAACAAACTAAAAAATAAAAGCCATATGATTATATCTATTGATTCAGAAAAAGCATTTGACAAGATACAACATATATTTGCAATCAAAACACTTAATAACATAGATATAGTGGGAAAGTACCCTAACATAAGCAAGGCCACATATGACCAATCAGGCAAGAGAAAGGAATAAAATACATCCAAATCAGGAGAGAAGTTAAACTGTCACTTTTTGCAGATGATATGATCTTTTATATAGGAAATTCTAAAGACTCCACCAAAAACTATTTGAAATAATGAACAAATACAGTAAAGTTGCAGGATATAAAACCAATTGCATTTCTATATACTAACAATGAAGCCTCAAAAAAAAAACTGAGAAAAACAATACTTTTTGTGATCACAACAAAAAGAATAAAATTTCTAGAAATAAACTTAACAAAGACTTTACTTAACATGAAGGACTCATACACTGAAAACTGTAAGACACTACTAAAAGAAATTAAAGAGGACACAAAGAAATGCAAAGATATTCCATGTTCATGGATTCAAAGAATTAACATAGTTAAAATTCCCATATTTCCCAAAGCAATATACAGATTTAGTGCAATTTCCATCAAAATTCCAAAGACATTCTTTCAAGAAATACATAAAAGAATCATCAGATTCACCTAAAACCACAAAAGACCCCGAATCACCAAAGCAATCCTACATAAAAAGAATAAGGCTGGAGGCATCACATTCCCTGATTTCAATCTATACTACAAAGCACTAATAATCAAGACAGTTTGGTATAGGCAGAAAAACAGACACACAGACCAATGGAACAAAATTGAAAACCCCCAAAAATATCCTCAAATATATGGGAAGATAATTTTTTACAAAGAGTGAAAAATATACAATAGGGAAAAGGAAACTCCCCAGTAAATGACGCTGAGAAAATTGGAAAACCACATGCAAAAGAATGAATTTGAACTGCTAATTGTCACTGTATACAAAAATTAACTCAAAATGGATTAAAGACCTTCATATAAGACCTGAAACAATAAACGTATAGAAGAAAACATAGGTACTAAACCTATAGACCTAGGGCGCAAGGAAGACTTCATGAACCTGACCTCAAAGGCAAGGAAAGTAAAAGAAAAAATTAATGAATGGGACTACGTCAAACTAAAAAGCTTCTGCACAGCAAAAGAAACCATCAACACAACAAAGAGACAACCAACTGAATGGGAGAAAATATTTGCAATCAATACCCCTGATAAGGGGCTAATATCTAAAACATATAAAGAACTAGTACAACTCAGCAACAATCCAATTAAAAAATGGACAGAGGTCCTAAACAGACACTTCTCCCAGGAAGACATACGAATGGCCAGCAGATACAAGAAAAAATGCTTATCCTCATTAGTTATTGGGGAAATGCAAGTCAAAACCACAATGAGATACCACCTCACACACCTGTGAGAATGGCTATTATGAACAAGAAAAAGAACAAGTACTGGAGAGGCTATGGAGAAGAAGGAACTCACATAAGCTACTGGTGGGAATGCAAACTGGTACAACCGCTAAAGAGGACAGTATGGAGGTTCCTCAAAAAAACTAAGAATAGAGTTTCCATATGACCTGGCAATTCCACTTTTGGGTATGTACCCAAAAAATTCGAAAACCTTAGTCCACAAAGATATATATACTTCAATGTTCATTGCAGCACTATTAATGGTGACCAAGTCATAGAAACAGCCAAAGTGTCCTTTTATAGATGACTGGATAAAGAAGCTGTTGTACATATACACAATAGAATATTATTCAATCGTAAGAAAAGATAAAATAGAGCCATTTCTGATAACATGGATGGACCTTGAGACCATCATGCAAAGTAAAATAAACCAGACAAAACTAAGATCCGTGTGATTTCACTCACACATAGAACACAAAGCTGAAAGCAACAAATAAACAAAAACTCATGGACACAATCAATAGTTTAGTGGTTAATGGTTATCTGAAGTCAGGGGGAAAGGGTAGTGGGAGAGAAGGGACAAGATCTCAAATATATGGTGATGGAACGAGAACTGACTTCGGTGATAAACACATAACATAACACGTATATGATGCACTGTAGAGTTGTACACCCGGTACCTATGTAAATTTTACTAACCAATGTCACCTCAATAATTTAACAATTAAAAAAATTTAAAAAGATAAAAAAAAGAAGCTCAAAAGATGGCAGTCACTACTGTATATGCGTATTAATAAAAATATTTCTGCATAAACCCATCCTAATATTTAAATTATGTCTTTGAAGTACTAAATATATTTCCTTCAATAAATAAAGGGAAGACTTAAGAAACATTCCATAAAATTATTCAGAAGTAATGCTTTGCAAATGCTTTGATTGAGCCAAAAAACTCCAAGTTTGCAGTTGACTACTCAGAGTGAAATCAATAAATGCTTTTCTTGGTAGAGCAGACCACTCAGAATAGAGCATAAATCTAAAGCAAAGTAAAGAAGTGATGATCCATTAAGACATATTGTTTTCTTTTGTATTAAAACTAAAAACAAACTACAAGAATGGATGACCCCACTCACTGAAGGCCTTCCCATTACAATTTTACTTCAGTATTCTTCAATGGATTGGTAAAAATGCTTTTTGAACTGGTTTCAAGGCACAAATATATTGATTTACTCAGAGGCTCAGCTATCAATACTGTGTCTCCAGGATGTCTGGCACAGCAGTAACCTGCAGGCAATGTTTTAAATGAAGGAAAGGTAAACTGCCTTTATACTTATTATAGACTTCCATTTATTGATTAAGGATTATACTAAATAATAAAGTATGAAAAACTGTGCATTGTCTAATATTTCCATATAATGTGTTGATGATGAAACTCATTATGATACTATATACCACTCCATAATGTCTTTTTAAAAGTGCTTTGTACTTTTAAACATTTTACAAGTAAAACCCTAAACTCTTCTTGAAGTTAGCTAAAAATAACCATTTTCCTCATTTTATACACATGAAAACTGAAATGTGAATGTTAATGATTCATCCTTGAGTCCTAGAGCTGATTAGTTACTTGAAATACCTTTGTTGTATTCATTCAGTGAACATCTATGCGTAAAGTTTACTCTCCTGAAAGCAGTATGCACAGTGGTTTACTCTCCTAAAGGCAGTATAGCATATGGACTCTAGGATCAAACCCTTGCTCTACCAGATACTAGCAATGTGACCTTAGCAAAGTTTTTTTCATACTTCCTTGTTTCCATCTCTTCAACTAAAAGCAATATAAATATATGAAAGTATCAATATTTAAAAGGCTTTATGAATAAGTTAATATATGTTCATACTTTAGAAAAAAGTTCCCAACTAACATAGTAAGTTCTCTACAAACATTGGCTAATATTATTATAAGTAAGGTGTTCTAACAACCCAACATAGCAGAGATTGGTAGGTGAATACCCGAATTACCTGGACTACGAATGTGTGACTTTTTCTGTTAAGCTGGCAGCCTTCATACTGCCTGAGGTCAGGCCCACAGCTTTGGACTTGTGGTGCGCCTGCCTGCACGGGCGTCCCTGGGGCCTACAAGTAGTGCGAGCCTGCGGACTCTGCCCCAACAGCTAGTTCCTGTTAAGTGTAATCATGTGACTAAGCTACAGCTAACAGAATATAAGTGATGTGTACCTGACTTATAAAAATTTCCTACATCCCATGCCTATTGTATCTTTTGGCTGGCTGGAACATCAATGCCAACCTTAGGCTTGGAAGTTACTCACTGGAAGTGGCAGAGTCTCTGACAGCTTGGGATCCTGAACATGTTGAGGAGAGCCACACCGTTAACTGGTTCATATGCCTAGGACTTCTCCATGAGCATGAAATAAATATTTATTGAGTAATTTGGGAGATTATTTTTACTATATTCCATGTTCTTCTAATTAATATAGGTGGCATGAAATAAAAAAGAAAACAACTGAACACACTGTTTGGTTAAAGGAACTTTTAAACTTCTGGAGACAAAAAATTTACACAATTTAAAAACTTTATGTTATGAAGTTTCTAAGACAAAAAAAAATGTCTTGAAATATAGAAACTCAGGGGTATTGAGGAAAACAGGAGATAATGCTCAGTTGTGAAATCTTTGAATGTTTTATGCAATGTGCCTTCTGAACCTTGGCTTCAAGGAAAGATGAAATTATAACAAATACATGTAGCTTCTCAGGGACAGGAAACAGCATGAACAAAAAAGCAAGGTGAGAAAATGCCCAATACTTTGGGAGAACAGTGAAGACTAAATTTTCCTGGAAAGAAAGAATAACTTGCCAAGGATAGAAAGTTAGGCTAGTATCAGATTTTTTTAAAAATCTTTATTTCCATGTATAAATATTCAAGATTGATTTGATATGGAATTGAGAACACCTGAAGGTATTATAATAATTATAGCTGTAATTAAGGAAGATTTTATGCACCTTAATGATGTGACTCTTGATCCCTTTTTTTGTTTTGTACTCCATAACCCAGCAACATCAAACTACTTGAATATTCCCAACTTTTGGTATTTCACATCTATATACTTTTGAATATACTGCTACTTTAATTGTAGTACCACATAGCTCAGATGCCATTTTCTTCAAGAAAACTCACCTGGAGTTCCCTGGTGGTGTAGTGGCTTAATGCTTCAGTGCTGGCACTTGTCAACGCTGCAGCCTGGGTTCAATTTCCAGCCAGGGAACTACCCACATACAAAAAAACAAACAAACAAACAAGAAAACTCACCTAACTCTCTCAAGATAAAATATTTATTTAGCGACTTCACTACATATACTGGCACATAATAGGTACCCAATAACTATGTGTTTAATGAATATATTTGTACTATAGATTGCCCCATACTTTGTATCTACATTTACAACACATTTAACTCATGAACTGCTCTTAAGATATCCCACCCAGCCTTGTATCACCAGCATTTAGCACATTGGTTGGCACCTAATGCAACCTTAATAACATTTATTGAACTAAATTTATGTGTGGTATAGATATATCTGTTGAGAAAATAGAAGTAGAGAAACTTTAGAAATACACCAAATTGTCATCCTTAAATAAGCACCATAAGGTTGTTTTAATCTCATTGTTCATGTTATTTGATCAACAAAAATTCATCACATTACTGAATTAGTAGCCAATACAGTGTAAATGAGTTTGGGATGCCACAGACCCTTTTTAAAAGCATCATGTTCTTTGGATTGATGCTTTTAAATAGTGTGAGACTAAAGCTTATGTGCTCTTAGCAAACTTGGTGGCATCACAGCAAAACAGAGATATCAATAGCTCTAAATCCAAAGCAGATATAATTTTTAAAATATAATACAAAATATAATCATGATATAATTATAAAATATAATTAATATACTGTAATATAATACAATAAATTTAAAAGTACATCTTGGAATGTGGTACTATTGTAATATTTTGAAGACTTATCTGCAAGTCAGAAAAAATTCTTTGAGAAATGCAACCTAATTAATCAGATCACTCTGGCCACTAGAATTTTAGCTATAAATGTCACCTTGGTTGGTTTTGTTTCCTTTAAAATGTATTTAAGAGGGAGGGCAAGATGGCAACTGGAGAGGAGGTCCCTAAAGCCTCTCCCAGAAAACACAATTGAATCGCTGTCCAGGAGCCAAGAAAGAGGACCCTGAGTGACACAACGGCAGCTGAGAAACCCACGCATCGCAAGTAAACACCTGAAGGTTGGAGAGAAGGGGGCAAGTGGGAGAGAGGGGAGGGAGCAGAGATGGATCGCAACAGGACCTGATCACTGCTGACTATCCGGGAGCAGCACAGTGAATGGGAGAGGGAAGGTCAAGACGTGACAAGAGTAAAAGCCAGCAAAGTGGCAGAACAGTGGGAGACTGTGGTGGAGCTGGACTTCGGGGCAGCGTATTGGGGATGGAGGTTGGGAGCCAGCCTCTGGAACTTTTGAGTGGCAGGAGGGCTGAGTGAGGACCCTCACAACCCACAACATGGGTGCGCATGGCTCCTACGCAGGTCTGCAGTTCCTGTTCCTGGACCACTGTGGAGGCAAGCTGGCAGCCTTCGTACTGCCTGAGGTCAGGCCCACAGCTTTGGACTTGTGGTGCGCATGCCTGCACGTGCGTCCCTGAGGCCTACAAGCAGTGAGTGCCTGCAGACTCCGCCCCAAAAGCTAGTTCCTGGAGGAGGCCCAAGAAGAAAGGTGGATTTGATAGCATTCACCCCAGCCGGCAAGAGAAGCCCTGGCCCACATCACCCAGCTTCCCTAGAATAAGGCAGGAGGTGGAGCTTGCCCAGAGGCAAGTTTTCCTTTGGCCTCTCCCCTCTTCTACACCCTCCCCAACCAACTGACTAATTGCAGGAAGTGGAGGGACCCCAGATAGAGGCGCACCACCTCCAAACGTGGCAGGAGACCAGAAATAAGAAATACACAACTCCCCTCTCTCCCAAAACTTGGCCCCCAGTCCCACCTAGTGTCTGCCCTACAGCAAGACACCCCAAAAGTACTAATCAGGGCTCCTGGGCTCTCCTGGGAATAATGCCCTTGTGTCAAAGAGGAAGAACCCAGCAGGCAGGATGAATTCCTTAAGAACTAAAACTGCTCAGAAAGAACATGAGGCTCTGAGAGAAATGAAAACATACTGGCAGAACATCATGGCTGAGATGAGTGACATAAAAAAGGAACTCCATGAACAAAAGGAACAATTTAACAAAGAAAGTCAAAACATAAGGAAGATCAAGGTGGAAATGCGAGAGATAAATAATACAATAAAAGAAGTGAGAAACTAAATAACTGCCATAGGAAAGAGGGCCAACCAGATGGAGGACAGAATTAGTGATATTGAAGATCAGAACATGGAAACAGTTCAGAAAGAGGAAAAAAGGGAATATAGAACCAAAAGGATTGAAAGAACTCTGTAAAAACTATCTGAACTCCATGAGACAAAACAACATCAGGATAATAGGATTAGAAGATGGGGCAGAGCATTCTACAGAGAGCATACTCAAACAAATCGTAGATGAGAACTTTCTAAACCTATGGAAAGATCTGGAACCCCATGTTCAAGAAGAAAACAGGTCTCCTAGATACCTGGACCCTAGCAGATCTCCAAGAAACATGGTACTAAAGATGTCAAAAACTAAAGACAAAGAGAAAATTCTCAAGGCAGCCAGGAAAAAAGAACTATAACCTTTAGAGAAAAACCCATCAGGCTGGCATCAGATTTCTCAGCAGAAACTCTACAAGCCAGGAGGGAGTGGAATCCAATATTCAAAACTTTAAAAGAGAGAATCTTCCACCCAAGAATAAATTATGCAGCAAAATTAACTTTTAGATATGAAGGTGGAATAAAGACCTTCTCAGACACACAGAAGCTGAGGGAATTTGCCAGCACAAGGCCAACACTTCAAGAAATACTGAAGTAGGCTCTTCAACTTGAAACAAAACATCAGGAAAAATGGAATAAAGTTGGGACAACAAGAAAGACACAAAAATAAAACAAAAACAAACAAAGAAATAAGTAATGGCCACAGGAAATCCCCGCACATCGACATGAACTGAACTCACCAATAAAAAGACACAGAGTAGCAGACTGGATTAAAAAACAAAACCCATCCATATGCTGTCTCCAAGAGATACACCTCAGTCATAAGAACAAACACAGACTCAGAGTGAAAGGATGGGAGACAATACTCCAAGCAAATGGGAACCAGAGAAAAACAGGAGTTGCCATACTGCTAACTGATGAAATAAACTTTAGATTAAAAAAGTTAGTAAAAGACAAAGATGGACATGACATAATGATAAAAGGCATAATACAACAACAAGAACATTTGACACTAATTAATATATATGCTCCCAACCAGGAAGCACCAAAATATACAAGGAAACTACTAACAGATTTGAAAGGAGAAACTGATAAATGCACAGTCATCATGGGAGACTTAAAACACCCCACTAACAGCCATGGACAGATCATCCAAACAAAATAAATAAGGAAATATCAGTTCTAAATGACACATTACAGCAATTGGACATAATTGACATTTACAGGACACTTCAGCAAAGAGACTATTCCTTCTTTTCTAGTACACATGGAACATTCTCAAGGATAGACCACATGCTGGGACACAAAAGTAGCCTCAGCAAATTCAAGAAGATCAAAATCATACCAAGTGTATTCTCAGATCACAAAGCTTTGAAATTGGAGATCAACTGTAAAAGGAAAGCAGAAAAAACCACATATACATTGAGATTAAATAACATCTTGTTAAAAAATGACCGGATAAAAGAACAAATGAAAGACAAGATTAGAAATATATAGAAACTAATGACAATGAAAATACAACATATAAGCATTATTGGGACACAGCAAAAGCGGTAATAACAGGGAAATTTATATCATTACAGGCCTATCTTAAGAAACAAGAAATATCACAAGTAAACATCTTAGCATCCCATCTTAAAGAACTAGAAAAAGAAGAGCAGACAAAACCCAAAGTCAGCAGAAGGAAAGAAATAATAAAAATTAAAGCAGAGCTAAACCAATTAGAGAACAGAAGAACAATAGAAAAAATTACTATTACGAAGAGCTGGTTCTTTGAGAAAGTAAAAAAAATTTACAAACCCCTGGCTAGACTAATCAAAGGACAAAAGGAAAGGACACAAATACCCAAAATTAGAAATGAAAGGGGAGAAATTACCACTGATACCACAGAAATACAAAGGATTATAAGAAAATACTATGAAGTACTTTATGCCACTAAATTTAACAACCTAGAAGAAATGGACAAGTTTCTAGAAACTTATAGCCTACCAAGACTGAACCAAGAAGAACTGGATAATCTAAATAGACCAATCAGTAGCAAAGAGATTGAAAGGACTATCCATAATCTCCCTAAAGACAAAAGCCCTGGACCAGATGGTTTCACCAATGAGTTCTACCAAACATTCAAAGGAGAATTGACACCTATCCTCCTCAGAATCTTCCAAAAAATTGAAGAGGAAGCCATACTTTGTAACTCATTCTAAGAGGCCAGCATTACCCTAATACCAAAGCCTGGTAAATACAACACAGAAAAAGAAAACTATAGACCAATATCTCTGATGAACACAGATGCAAAAATCCTAAACAAAATATTAGCAAATAGAACACAACAATGCATCAAAAAGATCATACATCATGATCAAGTGGGATTCATCCTGGGAACACAAGGATGGTTCAACATGTGAAAATCAATCGATGTGATACACCACATGAAGAAAACAAAAGATAAAGAGCATATGGTCGTATCAATTGATCCAGAAAAAGCTTTTGACAAGACACAACATCCATTTATGATCAAAACACTAAATAAAATAGGTATAGAAGGAAAGTATCTCAACATAATAAATGCCATATATGACAAGCCCTTGGCTAACGTCATACCAAATGGGAAAAAGCTGAAGCTTCTTCCCCTAAAATCAGGAACAAGACAGGAATGACCCCTGTCACCACTGCTATTTAATACAGTACTGGAAGTTCTAGCCACAGAAATCAGGCAAGAGAAAGGAATGAAAGGTATCCAAATTGGGAAAGAAGGGGTCAAATTGTCACTATTTGCTCATGACATGATCCTTTATATAAAAAATTCCAAAGATTCCACCAGGAAACTATTCAAAACAATAAATTAATACAGTAAAGTCGTAGGATACAAAATTAATGTATAAAAATCAACAGCATTCCTATATACAAACAACAAATCCTCAGGAAAAAAAAATGAGGGAGTCAATTCCTTTTGCTATCACAACAGAAAGAATGAAATACTTGGGAATTAACAAAGAATGTGACAGACTTATACATGGAAAACTATCAGACACTATTGAAAGACATTGAAACAGACATTAAGAGATGGAAAAATATCCCCTGTTAATGGATAGGAAGACTTAACATTGTTAAAATGGCCATTCTGCCCAAAGCAATCTACAGATTTAATGCAATACCCATCAAAATCCCACAATCATACTTTCATGAAATAGATAAAAGAATTATCAGATTTACATGGAACCCTAAAAGACCTCGAATTGCCAAAGCAATACTACATAAAAAGAATAAGGCTGGTGGCATTACACTCCCTGACTTCAATTTATATTACAAAGCATCAATAGTTAAAACAGCTTGGAACTGGCAGTAAAACAGAAATATAGACCAATGGAACAGAACTGAAAACCCAGAAATAAATCCAAAAATTTATAGACAAATAATTTTCGATAAAGGAGCAAAAAACATACAATGGGGAAAAGACAGCCTCTTTAGTAGGTGGTGCTGGGAAAACTGGAAAAACATACACATAAGAATGAACCTGAGCTGTGAACTCTCTCCATATACAAAAATTAACTCAAAATGGATTAAAGACCTTCATATCAGATCTGCAACAATAAACTGTGTAGAAGAAAACATCAGTACTAAACTTATAGACCTAGGACTCAAGGAAGACTTCATGAACCTGACCTCAAAGGCAAGGGAAGTTAAAGCAAAAATAAGTGAATGGGACTATATCAAACTAAAAAGCTTCTGCACGGTAAAGGAAACCATCAACAAAGCAAATAGACAGCCAACTGAATGGGAGAAAATATTTGCAAATAACGCATCAGATAAGGGTCTAATATCTAAAATATATAAAGAACTAATAAGACTTAACAACAAAAAAACAAACAACCCAATTAAAAAGTGGGCAGAAGAACTAAACAGATACTTCTCCCACGAAGAAATACAAATGGCCAGCAGACATATGAAAAAAAATGCTCATCCTCATTAGCTATCAGGGAAATGCAAATCAAAACCACAATGAGATACCACCTCACACCTGTGAGAATGGCTATTATCAACAAGACAAGGAATAACAGGTGCTGGAGAGGATGTGGAGAAACAGGAACTCTGGTACACTGCTGGTGGGAGTGCAAACTGGTACAACCACTGTGGAAGGCAGTATGGAGGTTCCTCAGAAAATTGGGAATGGAGCTACCATATGACCTAGCAATCCCCCTTCTGGGGATCTACCCAAAAAACTTGAAAACCTTTGTCCGCAAAGACTTATGTACCCCAGTGTTCATCGCAGCGCTGTTCACAGTGGCCAAAACATGGAAACAACCAAAGTGCCCAGTGACAGATGACTGGATAAAGAAGCTGTGGTACATATACACAATGGAATATTACTCAGCTATAAGATGATATATTGCCATTTGCAATAAAATGGATGGACCTGGAGATCATCATGCTTAGTGAAATAAGCCAGACAGAAAAAACAAAAACTGTATGATTTCACTCATATGCAGAATATAAAACTGAAAGCAACAAAGAAAAAAAGAAATGAACAAACAAACAAATAACCCGTGGACACAATCAATAGTTTATTGTTTATTTGGGGACAAGTGGGTTAGGGAGGGGAGAAAGGGGAGGGGGTGGGAGAGTAGGGAGGAGAAGCTAAATATAAGGTGATGGAAAGAGAAGTCACATTAGGTGGTGAAACTTATTATACAACAAGTTGACAATGCACTGTAGAATTGTATGCCTGAAACTTATGTAATTCTTGCTAACAGATGTCACCCCAATAAGTCTAACAATAAAAGTTTAAAAATAAAAATAAAAATGAATAAATAAATAAATAAAATGTATTTAAGTTAGTTTTTAATTGATTAGTTGAAATTAATAAAATCATGATTTTATTAATTTCAACTAATTAAACTCAATTGTCTAATAATTAATATTAGTGTTAGTATACTAGTATAGAGACTGCAAAATATACATAATATTAAATCCTTTGTTCTAGCATGTTAATAAAGCTTTCATGCATGAGCCAGTAGGGAACTGTTAAATTTTTCTCTTCCCATCCTGATTAACTTGCATTAGTCATATCCTTATAATAGAACTGACATGCTAATTTCAGACATCTCCATCTATGATCTATATAATTACAGAATACTCATTCCTTAAAATAATAAGACTTCATCGTTTGTGTTCATATAACGCTAAACATTTATATACTAGTGATCCTGCAGATATTCCTTTAGATACCAGGATTGTATATGATTGCTTAGGAATAGCTTCTATGCTGGGATCAAAGAGAATTTATAGATTTTATCAACTTTTAATGAGAGTAAATCTGTTTAAATATATGAAGTTTCTTTCATTTTTTAAACATTATGCCATCTGATTGTATCTTGTATTGAACTATTATTTCCTCAAGTACCAGTAAGTAAAACTGACAAAAGTGCTCACTTATTGCCTTTTTTTTTACATTGTCTTCTTTTATGTCCTCTACATTTGGTTTGCATATGATAAAATAAAATACAGTAAAATAAATAACTGATGTTTATGCATATATAAAGGGGAACCAAAAAATGGTATTTATAAAAAAATTATTTATTTATTCTCACATGTTAAAACTTTAGTCACCTTCAAAGTACTCTCTGTTTGATGTAAAACATCTATTGAGTTTTTGAACTCGTTGCTGTTGGTGTCTATTAGTGTTTCTGTTGTTTTTGTTTCATTTCTTCCACATCAGCAAAACATTTACCTTTGAGGACTTTTTTCATCCGGGAAACAAAAAAAAGTCACTCGGGGCGACATTGGATGAATAGGGAGGATGAGGCATGGGGGGTCATGCTGTTTTTGGTCAAAAACTGCTGAATACCCAGTGTAGTATGGGCAGGTGGGTTGTCACGGTGGAAGAACAGTCATCTGTTTGCCACAACTTGGTACATGTCTTCTACAAATCACGATGCAATTTTCTTAAAACTTCCAAATAAAAATTTTGGTTGACCATTTCACCTGGAGGACCAAATTCTAAGTGCACAATTCATCTCACATCAAAGAAAGATAATTCCATTTTTTTCTTGGGTCTCTTTCATTATTTATAGCTACACTAATTGAGGGGCAGATGCAGTGATGACAAGCACCAGCTTTGGAGCCAGTAAAAGTGGTAGTAATCTCAGTGGTCTTATTACCTTGAACAAGGTCCTAGTCCTATATGACTAGATTTCTTCCTCTCTATGATGTCCCACCCAAAATGAAAAAAATAATAATAATAATAGTACTTGCATCCTAGGATTGTCATGGGAATTAAATGAGTGAATAAGGTACAAAACTTTTAGAAGGCAAGCACCAGGAATGTGTCTGCCTTTGAAATATACAGTGATTTGCTCTTACTGTGAGACTATATTAAAATGAGTGGAAAGTTTGCATTAAATATTTTCAAATAATATACTATATCATATATCAATCAGATTACTAAAAAGGCATGTCATTATTTAAAGCTTTGAGTCAAAACCACATCAAAGTTAATTTCATTTGGGTCTTTAATAACTCTCTAGGAAATTTTCTTTCAGTTGTTTCTTCTACTTATTCTGCTTAATATATATCCCTAAATTTTCTCCTGTTTACTCAAAGCTCCTATACTACATATGCCTCAGCTTATTTTACTGAGTAAATCAAGGACATCAGCCAAGAACTCTTTGAACTTCTTTTCAGGCCAACAACAAAGCTATTAGAATCTATGCTTTCCCTTTCTTTCTTTCCTCCTTTAATGAGAGACTATTCACCAGTTGTGTCCTCTGTTTCATCATCACTCACCTCATTAGAGACTGTGATCTAACAATCATCAACTCTGTACTGGAACAAAACTTCTGGGAGGTCTATAATTACCTGAAGCTTGGAATATCCAAAACTGAATTTCATTATTAATTTGATCAAACCATTTCTGTCTCTCACTTTCCTATCTCAGAGATTGGGACCACCATCAATTCAGCTACCCAAACTTGACCATGCAGTTATCCTTGAATCTTTCTACTCCCTAGCTCATCACAGTAAAAAAAATAAAATAAAATAAAAGTTATCTTTTTGCTTTAGTTTCATTCTTCCCCACTCTCTCTAAAATTACACTAGCTTATCTAACACCATCCACATTCTCATTGTTGAAATGACTGCAACAGCCTTCCACCAGGACATCCTACCTCAGGAAGAGGCATTAAAACAAACACACACAAAAAAAAACCACAACTAAAATACCACTTTTCAGCCAGTGTTATGTTGGAGACAACACCTACCGGTTCATTGAAACCAACTGTTAGATACTCAGGGATCTTTTGAGTAGATTTTCAAACCACTGATGGTTTGAAACTGGCCGTGGAGTAAGTATTGAGTCAGTTTACCAGCACACAAATAGGTCTCAACTAGAAAGCAAGACTAACACTTTTAAAGCATAATTCTGACTATGTCATTTTCATGCTTAGAAGTGATTAGTAGGCTGATGTCTTCCCTGATCAACCCTGTCGGTTGCAGCGGAACAATGACTTACAACATGCACATCTTTGCTGCTTTTCTATTGGGCAAACCTTTCTGTCCCTGTGCCTGTCATAACTCAATACAATCACTAGCTTCAACATCTTAGAATGGTCTGTCATGTGCATCTCCCTGTTAGTGTGTGTGTGTGTACATATGGTGTGTGTGTGTGTGTGTGTGTGTGTGTGTGTAGAACCATCCCTTTTCTCCAATGGCCTTTCATGCCATATATTGGGTAATGTTGCCTTGTCGCTCTGGTCCCAGACATTTGTAATCTTAGCTGTCCTCCATCTTTGTTTTCCCATCATGGCCAGGAATCCAGGTGCTCTAGAGTGAATTGAAAATCTGACATCATTCTCTAGTTTAGTTCAATCACTGGGGACAAAGGAGGCACTAGGTCATCATCAGGAACCAAAGAGTTAAATGAGCCTCACATCAGGGAAAATACAGGTTTTACTGTACTCTTTACAGAGCAATAACTTAGAGTTGGACTATTTGGAGTGGTTGAATATATATGGAAAAATAAGATCACAAGATCAAATAGCTCTTGCAGAAGAATGTGGCTCATTCTATCATCCTCACCATTACTACAAACAA